>JASFYC010000765.1:0-95250 GCA_030412335.1 Botrylloides violaceus
TTGGTCTAGGGGTTAGGATTCCTGGCTTTCACCCAGGCGGCCCGGGTTCGATTCCCGGACTGGGAATATTTTTTATAAAGTCTGTTCACACAGGCATCAAATGTGTGTCCGTCTGTGCATTAACGCCAACACCTTCCCAGTTGGTCTAGGGGTTAGGATTCCTGGCTCTCACCCAGGCGGCCCGGGTTCGATTCCCGGACTGGGAATTTTTTTTCCATTGGTTTCATAGGTCTTTCCCGATGAAATAAACCCGGGATAATATGTTTATGCAGTCTCTCTCTCTCTCTCTCTCTCAATCTCTCTCTCTCTCTTTCCACCTCTGGTGGTCGCAATCATGATGATATGATAACCATAATACGTAGTACCCATTTCCCAGCTTCTGCTCTTCGGTATATGGCGAAATCCCCCTCTCTCTCTCTCTCTCTGAACTCGGCTTGATATTTTTCACCTCTGATAACTCTTTCGTTTTCAATTGTTCAACAACAATTCATAAATTCGTCTTCCCAAGAATTCGGAATTCTTGTCACGACTTCAATTATAACCACAGCACGCAACAGAACTGTGACGTAACACTTTCCCACCATTCCTACATTTTTAAGTAACAATGAATTTAAATCAACAAGGCTTCCCTAAAGATCTGGCAGGTGACATAACAATCACTTTGCGACAATTGATTGAGACGATTTGTGTCGTAATGAACGAAAACAATGTCATAAAAGTAGCGATTTTGTCGAAACAATCGATATTTTGTCGCCTTATTAAAATTGCTTTCTCCGCCCGCGTTTTGTTGATGCGCAGGGTGGGAGCGGGCGCAGAGTTCTGATTATGATAGTGATCATGGCAAAGTCTCCGGGTTGACTCGATCAGGAATCGCAAACCCGGAACCTCTAAATCTGATGGCAGACGGTTAAATCACTCGGAGGTCTGAGCGCATCCAAATTTAAAGTCTTTGGCTTGGTTCGGTCAGGAATTGTCTCGTCTGGAACCTCCCAATCAGAATGCAGTCAAACAATTTGGCCAACTCTAGTTAATCTGAGCCGAATCTTCATGAAAAGCAAAGTTTTCGCCACAAAAATCTTCGTGACATTAATTTATTTTCGGTTTAAGTTGTTGCTCCTCGAGCTATTTTAATTATCTCGTAATAATAGGGAAAGTGTATCTTAGCCAACGAGTGTGAAAATGTAATTTATAAAAACGCGACTAATTTGTAATAGACACGAAATAACACTTAATCACTGAGCAGACCAAATCAGTAAGGATTGTAGCATGCCGCAGAAGGCGAACGCGTCTGAGTGAAGGTAGTATCGTTGTAGTGGAAGACGTTGAATGTGTTGTGCAATAGGAGTTACCTGCGATAGAAAGGTAGCCATTTTATGACTTATGAGAAGTAGAGATCGACCGATATTGTTTACGATAATCGGCCTTTCATATGACTGATGGCCGATATCGATAATCCAAAATTCAAGAATATCGGCCTCGATAATCACCCAAAAGTCGATATTTGCCGATTTTCGTCTGATTATTGAGGCCGATATCCAATAATGACTTCCTTACTCGACTAACTGCCGATACCGGTAATCGCAAAAGTCATGAATATCGGCCTTGATAATTGGCCTGACTGACGAGGACTGACTGACGAGGACGTGGGGAGGTTAAGGGAGCCTTCAGGAATATCTGTTATCTCTATTTTACGCGATAACAAGTCGATGTAAATTCTATGCCGTAACAAACAAGTACTTGTTCGCATATTATGGCATCACATTAGGAATATATTAATGTCATCTTTTGAAATTGAAACTTAAAAACAAGTGACGTCACATGCTTTGATTGGAAAAAAACTTAAATGAAATGATCGCCTACGGAATTAATACAGGCCTTGTTACGTAAAAATAGAACAGAATTAAATGTCGTTCGCCAGATGCGGTGAAAGTCGAGTCGGATGCGTGCTGGATTTATTTTTGAAGAGAGTAGTCGAGCCGATGGCGGACGATCAATAGATATTGTAAAGAAGATCAAAGCAGATTTAGCGTCCAGCCTTAGTTTATTGAGGATTATCTCTGTTTCTTTTTGCGATTGTAAAGACTTGGGTACAGAGACACTATACAGTGGGAGGGCGAGAGTTCGATACATTTACGACCCATACAGCGGAGGAGTTTTTCCTGCAGCGGCGTCGGTCGAATGACAGATATAGTTTGATGAAGAGTTGAAAGTTAAAAATATTGAAGATTGCAGTGGAGCCGATGGCGGACGAAAAGAAGATTGCCCAACAGATTTATCGTCCATCCTTAGTTTATTGAGAATTAGAATATTCACAAGCTTTCGGAGCTCCGCCTCTTCATACGGTAATGATGGAAATTACTTCGCCGTTGTCCGTTCAAAAGCAGGAAACTAAAGAAATCGTAACAAAAAATATTTTTTCCTTTCAAACAATCTCTGTGTTTATAATTTACTGAAAGTATTTTCGACAATCTTATGTTGGCGCGATGCCGACTTTCAATCGCATTCCGAGTTGTTACCGCGCGTTGATTTTGCTCTGCGGTGATGTCTGAAAGTAGGCCTATAACTTGCAGAGCAAGCACGTTACTTTAGCGGTAGAGGGGAGCTGAGATGCTGTTCTAAAAGAGATGCGAGACAGTGCCTATATCGTAGAGTAGGTCTCAATATTGCGGAGAGTCATGTCCCAATCAGAAATCTACGGACGGTCCACGTACTGTATAGCGCGAGGCTGCAATTTCGCATGGCCTTTGGTAGCCCGTGTATGCAAACGCAGCACTGGCCCGCGTATACACGTTGCCGTGTTTGTGCTATTTACGGCCTTACTCACGCCATAACTGGCCCACGTGAGTTCGATACGGCATGGGCTATCTGTAACATTTGAGGTACAGGGGGCAGGTATTTTCCTAAAAAGGCAATGTGTGGGCCTCACAACGCGTGGCGTTCCATGCACAAGCCCGGCCAGGTAGTTTCCTCAACACGCGACATAACATAGATTACCATTGTAGGGTAGTTTATTTGCTTTCACCTGAAATAATTTTTTATAGGCAAGAAAAGTCTGCTTGGAAGCGTCATCTACAGTTTTATCATGACCGATTACTATTACAATATTTGATATTAATAACTCACGTTTGATATCATATCATGATGCGTATATTAATAAACGATATTATTGGGTCAGCGAACATGATATTTTTATAAAACGTGACAAATTTTACATGATACAATTGTGACGTAATAGCCTACGGAAATATGTATCATTGTCTGTTGTTCGAGTATCGAGAAAAAAATGTTCCCAGTCCGGGAATCGAACCCGGGCCGCCTGGGTGAAAGCCAGGAATCCTAACCCCTAGACCAACTGGGAAGGCATGGGAGGATGAATTGTTATTCGGTACATTCATGCCTAATGCCCTCGTCTTCTGCCGTTAGGCATCGATTTTATTTCCTCGGACTATAGACGGCAGGGAAGCCAAACAGTAACCGCTTCTTGGTGGACAAAGTTGTTGTTAGCTAGTTTAATACCAACGCTCCCGAAATATTTGAAATCGAAAACGAGTTCGGTTCAGAAAAATATGTTTTGACGATGTCACAAAGCGTAGGCGTAGTTGTATTGTTACGTAGTTAATCGAAATTATGACCGCACGTTTTTTGCTTGTTCATGTTCGTCAGAAATTTAGCAAAAAAAGGCGGAATTTTTATTTTGTTAAAATATTCTGTTGCTTCTTGTTTATATTTTGAGGTTTTTTCGCATTTTAGTTGATTTTCAATTTTCAGTCAGACTCTAGTGACATGGGACTACTGATTTTTGGCGAAAGAGAACGGCAGTACAGTTCACGTTTGATTGGGGATGCGCAGTGGCTTCAAAAATATTGCTAACCGTTTATTAAAATTCGCATTTTTAAAATATTTTTTCCAGATATTTACTCGCAAAATAACCTATGGCTTTTTCAGCAAGCCTGGGGAGGATTTTATTTTTATTTTTTATTTTCTATCTGCTATTCGTGACGTCAGCTCAAAATCGTCGGTCAAAATCGAGGAGACCGATTGCTTTCGGGGAGAGCAAAAAAGTAAACATTCCATTCGTCAGGGCGTCGTCGGTTAGTGTTAGCTTCGAGTACATACAAGGAGCGAAGAGATTCGTGTGAGTTATTGTTTTCTTATTTTGTTGACGCTGCAGACCGATTCCATCTTTGTTTTATTTGCTAATTAGCCAACTACTTGTCACCCTTTACCGTCAGACTCCTGGTCTGTACAGGTCTGTCATGGCAGGCCAACATAACATAACATAGCTATGTGGTTGTCTTAAACGTCTCAGGCTTGATTCCTGACCAAGTCAATAAAATTAGAATCCGTTTGTGAGATCGGGGCATGGATCCCTGCTTTTATAGTAGGCAAGCCGTTGTGATCGAGCTTTTGGTGCGATTGCCTACAGCTCAGTTGGTCGAATGTTTAGACTGTCCGCCTTCTGATCGGGAGGTTCCGGGTTCGATTCCCAACCGAGTCAAATCGAAGACTTTAAAATTGGTATCCGTTCCTTCCCTGCCTGGCAGTCGTTTTCGGGGAAGTGCGGAGAGCCGTGATTGTAATAGTGATCCGGGCTATAAACAGGAAGTATTGACACGTATACCGTAAGCATTGACCTGGCGTAAATGATCTGAGTAGATGAAAACGCCATAAGTTCCAATTAACATGGGGCCTTGTATTTCTCTCTGCATGAATGCCACGTGAGCTTTAAAATTGGCCTTAATCTTGCCAACGGCGTGAAGTCAGTCAGTCAGCTTATTTGGAAAACACTCGAATGAGAAACTCAGGAACTTTACAAAGACCGCGACAATTATCCCTCGAGGGATGAACGATACTCACGAGACAGATAACGTTGTTTTGTGTTTACGCGCAGACACTCGATAGTATCAAAACATCGAGTTAAACATTTGAGTTATCTGACTTTTTCCGATCTACAAACAAGTGAAATTAAAATATATTAATTTTGCCAATTTTTAAATAAAAATTCGAATCAAAATCGCCATCACAATTTCTAGAAATACGCCTGTTTACCAAGATATGCTCCGAAGTCGTAGGCCTTAAGATGAAATCTAGGGACAATAAATATTCCGATCCACGAGTGGTGGCCACCTGAAATGGCTACATGGTCAGTTAGGGACTTCTCAGTATGTGTTGAGATAAATAAGATCCATAGGCAATGTTCTCAAATTCACAATTATAATATTTTAGTCTCGCCAAAAAGCTGCTTGCACTGTGAATTACCTCAACAAAGAGCAGACGCTCTCGTTGGCTAAACCATTTCCGGGAATTGCGAAATAAAAGGGCTTACAGAGTGTCACACGTTTCGTAGTTACGTCGGTCACGCAACTTCCGCGAGCAAGGAAGTTTGAAAATATCGTAGGCTATCTTAGTTCAAATCTTTTCGTGGCATATTTCCGACGCCTTATCTGACTTTGTTAACCTGAGATTTTTGACTTGATGCTGCGTCGTTTTCAGAGGTTGCTGACTTTAATTGATAAGCCTAATGCGTTGTTTACGACACAATAGCCTACAGCTGTGTTTTTCAGATGGAAGTCGCAGAGCTTTGTTGCATAGATAGGGCTACGCCCTACGTGTTCTCATCGGCTCTGCCAATGTCGGGGTTAGATGATTTGACTAATGTTTTCACATCTGCCACAGCACAAACATTCGCGCAAGCTTTGTTCTGGCATCAGGCCGCGATTGGAGAAATTTCTTCCTCACGCGCCTACCTTACGCACGTTTTTACAAAGTGAGAATTCTGACAGACTCCTCACGCCATCGTCATCGTGTGCTGCCAAATGTCTATCAAGCGGGGAAGCTAGGCCGTTGAGTGACTTCATTGCTTCTCTAAATTCTAAAGATAGACTTATCCGCATATTTCATTCTTGTGACGTCATGTCCGTTTTTCCAGCGTGAGCGTTCGAGAGTTGATCAACAAACGATCAATAGGAAACGAAGCGGCCAGAGTTGTGCTGTCGGAGCAAAGCAGATCCACAACTCTCCGGAATCTTAATCCAGGGGTGAGTCGATTGCTTCATTCCCGCGCTTTGAGAGGCGGATGGCGTTCATATCGTTTGCAAGCGACTTCTTCATGTACTGTAGGAGATGATTGAGATAAAAATTTGAACCGAGATGGAGATTTGGGCCATCTTGCGGCTTTGAATAGAACGCACTTGGCTACAAAATTCTCTCATTTCGCCCGAATTAAGCTTATTGCGCATGTTTGAGGAAACCAAGGTCGTCCATTCTAAGATGTGTCCCAACGCCTCACTTAGTCTCAGTTAAATAGTGCGGCTAATTTGGTGACGCTAAAACAGCGGGATGCTCCCACCTTTTCCTTTCGGATAAAAAAACTCAATGGTTGTAGTCGTTCTACCTGAGCGCTTTCGGCGCGAATTTTAAGAATCCGTCGTCTGCAGCTGGCCGTTACAAAACAAAAACAAGCGGCCGGGCGGTAGAGAAAGTCAAACGGCAAAAGACAGCCTATAGGAAGGCCTGAGTGGTCGCGTTATACGAGACTACAGTATGTGTACTGGTATACACCACGAAGGCAGCGGAAGTCTGGTGATCTCGTTGCTACGAGTGTAGTTTATATGTATTCTTGTCCCGAGTTCATTACATATAGCCTGTAGCCTGTAGAGCACTTTTATTATTTAGCGAGAATATGTTGTAATCGTCCAAGCTCTCGGAAAACAAGGCAATCCTATTGGCGGAAAGAGACAGAAATCATTTCGGACGTCACAGCAATGCTATAGATGCAACGCCAAGAAGGATAACGAAGGTACCGTATCTGCAGTTAATGGCACTTCTGATGCCATTTGTAATTTTAATCATAGCCCATGGTGTCAGGAAAACGGTGCTTACTCACAAATCTGCCTAAAAAGGGTCCTAAAACAATGTTTCAGCTTTCAGGCATAGCGCACATGACCCCACCAAGAAAAAATAAAAAAAAGTTTTTAACGATTTAATTATCGAACACGCCCCTAACCACGTTTCACAGCATACAAAGTGTTAAGTAAACCCAACCCCCCCCCAAACGACGAAAGGAATTTTTATACTGTTCATGTCTGCCAAATCTACTCGTCTGTCAGATGTTCCGGTATTTTTCAAAAGGAAATTGATATTTCAGATTGCCGAAAACCTGAAACCGCTCACGAATGTCCTCATGACAAGGACGCTTGCTTAAATGAGATCAGATATTCGAAAGGAGTTGCAAAAATAACAAAACGATGTGCTCAATGGAGACCTGAATTGGGTAAGAGAATCCAAAACGGACGCGATGTCACCAGAGCTTGTTCGGGACGAGAAAAGTTAGTGTTTCTATATTATATATTTATACCGGTACCTCTAAGAGTACTTTTACTTGTATGATACGACCGAAACTGAGCCTATTGATTACAAACTGTCTTTTTAGCATTAAAGACGTCGCTTGCAAGTGTATGTGTCGAAGTAACCTTTGCAATGAGCTTGAGATGCCATGTCTAAACGGTAAGGCCATTATTTCTACCCCCATGTTTTGTGCTGTCCTATAAACATCAAAACCCTATTAAACTGAGTTGGTAAAATACTTTTGTGTGCAAGCGCAACAACCCCGTGCTTGACATTTTACTTCACTATAGTCAGACGTGGTACTCTGCACTGTGTGACAAAATGCTTTCGATTACTATAGTGGGGTACTTAGGAAGCTATGGATATCTGTGTGTCGACAGTCTTGTACCAACCAAACATCACGCTATTATGCATTTCCAGAGTGCTTCTCCGAACTTCCGATGCCAGCCAACAGTTACATTCGTTGCAGCAACTCAAGAAGTGTTGACTCGGTCTGCACCTGGTACTGTCTGTCCGGTTACAAGGTGAAAGGGACGTCCAAATCTAAATGCATGAGCGATAGAACATGGAGTGTGTTAATTCCACCGACTTGTGTTCGTAAGTGTACAGTTTATTGACCTCAATTTCCATTTATACCACCTTCACCTGGTGAAGAGACAAAGCACCGAAAGCTTTTGAATTATATTCCAACAAACTGGACGTTAAATCTTTGTTAACTTATTCTATCGGATAATATTCGGATCGTCCGTCGCCGGTCTCACCATTTTTCGTATATCTTGCATCTATATCGCACATCACCACCGATCTTAACGTCAACCCAAACTCTTCGGACCGCGTCCGGTTGCATTTTCTGCTATTTTTCGCTTATAAGTGCTGCGTTTAAGCCGTAATAGAATAAGTCACAACAGATTTAAAGTCAACCCAAACTCTTCTGTCTGCGTCCGATGGGATTAACCGCTATCGACTCGTCTATTAGCCCGTATCGCATTTTGTCTGTTTGCTCAATTAACATATCTTCTTCAGCTGACAAACAGAGGAGGAATCCGATGCACAAATGTCCTGCCTTGTCAGCTCCAGAGAACTCCTTCATGGAATGTACCGACACAAACAATCCCAATTCAAAATGTAGTTTCACCTGCTTTCCGTAAGTAGAACAGATTGAGATTTTGTCTTGATACGCACATTATTACTAACGTTTATGGTGACTGTAATACGAGTCTCGCCATCAGAGGGATGGAGGAGCTTGTGAATGTTCATATTCTCTCTGTAATACCATTTTTGTCGACGTCTTTGCTGGCATGTGATGGCCTACTGAAATACAAACTAAAGGCCTGTACAACTATGTCTGCCTTTTCCTTGTACAGACAGCTTTCTAAAGCTAGTTACATTAATTTTTCCATCTTCACCTGATGAAGGAGCGGAGCTCCAAAAGCTTGTGAATGTTCTAATTCTCAATAAACCAAGGCTTCACAGTGTCTATTTATGTAAGTCGTCAATACCTCTTCACGTGATGCAGGAGCCGAGCTCCAAAAGCTTGTTAATGTTCTAATTCTCACTAAACTAAGGCTGGACGTTGAATCTGTGGTGATCATCTTTACAATAACTATTGATCGTCCATTTTTTCATCGGCTCTACTACAATCGTCGAAATGAATTTTTAGGAACTACATTCTGAAAGGGAGTGCAGAGAGGGTCTGCTCTGGAGCAGATAGCAAGTGGACTGGGACGCTGACATCTTGTGAAGGTTCGTGTTCTTCGTTCCTTCATGACACCTATGCTCCTATTAGACTATTTTACAATAGACACAAATGGGAACCGGGTTTAAGGCTTGAAGGTCATCTATATCGGTTAAAACAACTTTTGGCTCATTTTGTAGATTTCGGTGTGCTGATTCCGAAAATATACATCTCTCGACTCAAAAATGCATAGTTACCGAGATTTTCGCGACAGACACAGATGGGAACCGGTTGTAAGGTTTAATCTTCAATTTGTTGACAGAGATATCGTGCAGGGAAATCCAAGAAGTGGACGGCCTCTCAAAAGAATGCACTGACGGCGAACGAGTCGGCTCGTTCTGCGATTTCTCCTGCGCGGAGGATCGTAAATTTGTCGGCAGTCGCAGCTTAACTTGTCTTCCCGGAGGTCGTTGGTCAGGAAAAATACCTCGATGCACAGGTTTGATAAAATTTAGGATTTTAGCAATATTTCCGCATAAGGATGGGCGAAGCCATTGCTCATTGAGCATATTGAATATTCGGAATTGACTCGAATCGCAAAAAATTAGAGTCAGATATTCATAGTAAGCAAGCAGCAGTTTCGAAAGAAGATCTATAGCGCCACCTAGTGTTTGGAAGCTTTGTTGGTGGGAAGCGAAACTGCTGGATCACAACGAAATAACAGTCGCGGTAACCCTACTATCATAGCCAGTGCTATATTCGCGTTTTTCCTAATTTTATTTTTGGTAGTTATGATTCTGTTCGGTTAGAGAATCTAATTCTCTCTCTCTCTCGCTTTTCAGACCCTGACTGTTTAATCGAACCTGCCTTATTCCCGAATGTCATCAGAGAATGTTCTGCGATCCCGAACCGCGAGACTGGAAAAGTTTGCGTCTTCTCTTGCAAGGAAGGCTTCGAACTCGTCGGACCGAGGAATTCTTTCTGCTATTCAGGAAATATATGGAGCAACACATCTCCGACATGCAGACGTGAGTAACCAAAACTCTAGCCTACAATCTAATTTTGTTTTTTGAACGCCTGTATTTACATAAATTTCACGACCTGTCTACAGGATGTTTACAACGATTTCATAGGTTGCTGAATAAAATAAAATAATAAATAAAATAATTAAAAAAAATATCTAAATTATACAATTTTGTCTCTAGGTGTTACTTGTCGACCACGCGCTACCGATCCTCGCAACGGTTTTGTACGTTGCTCTAAGCAAAACCTGTTCGGATCTCGATGTACCTTCGTTTGTGAGGAGAGATTTCTGTTACAAGGAACGAAGACTGTGCTGTGTGGACGGCAGGGAAGATGGTCCGACAGCTTCCCGACTTGTGACAGTAAGTGTTACATCATAATGGGGTATTTGTAGTTTGTCAGCCACGAAACTGGTTGGCTCAAAGTTCATATTCTGAACCGTACCATACCAAATGTTGAAAATGGTGTCCATAGCTTCATCGTTAGTTGACCAATACTTTGGAGACTGTAGCAGCGGACATGTCATGTCTGTATAATCTCTCTCTCTCTCTTTCAGTGATTAAGTGTCCTCCGATTACCAATTTCAACGGCCTCTATTCATGCAATCGCGGCCAAAATTTCGGCAGCATTTGTCGGTTATCTTGCCGAGTTGGATACGGATTTCAAGAGGAGTCAGCGACGAGACTGCAATGCGTCAAAAAGTCGGCCGAAGAAGTGGAAGCTGCAGGGAGGAACGCGTTCTTAGGACAGTGGGATAATAAGATACCTCGCTGCATAGGTAAGGTTTGAATGTCTTCAAATTCCCCAGCGTGAGCTTCATCAGTTTCCCGTCCTGAGACTGAGCTGTTCCAAAGGCCTAAAAGTTGGAAATTCCGCAGTCTGATATGTTCCCGACACACCAAGGGGCCAAAAATTGAAAAATCCCACAGACTGAGCTGTTCCAAAGGCCCAAAAGTCGAAGCCTTACATTTGGAAATCCCCAACCTGTTTCCAAGGCTTTGGACTCGATTATGTACCGCCAGGTTGGACACACTTACTGAAATATCCGTTCTATTCAGCAATTGAGTGTCCTCCGCTCGGCCCGACACCGGAGCATGCAACGAGACAATGTTTTCCGTTTGGTTTCAATGACGGCACGATCTGCACGTATCGATGCGATGCTGGGTATCGAATGGCCGGAGTCGCTCGAACTGTCTGCAATGCAAAGTCTGATGGATCTGCTGAAGGAAGTTGGAGTAACCCACAGCCAACATGTCAGAGTACGTGACCCTATCAATTCTCAACCACTCAGTGCCTTGAATTCCGAACACTAATTAGACTAATCGGACGAAGTTTGTTCCCTAGACGAACTCCAGCACTTGAGTTTAGACCACTGCCTTAATCAAACAGTTTCATCTCATTTTTAACCCGCAGTCAATGCGTCAAAGTAAGCCGAGTACTAATTAGGGATTGACAACTCGAATCGAATAATTGAAATCGATTCGAATCGCAAGTGATTCGATTCGACCGCAAATTTCTAATCAGGCATACTACCACCACCTAGCGGATGTCAAATCTATTAGGTAAAAACTCTTTTCGGCGACGTTCATTTCGTCATTCTCTCTCACACACTCCTTGCTCGGCCTCTTCTCAATGCTCTTCATCTATTTTTTCACCTATTTTTTTTGTTTATAAAAAGAGACTGATTCAATGATTCGTTTTAAAAAAATTATTCGATTCGTATTCGAAATAAAAAATAATTCGATCTGCCCGTCCCCACTGATGTCTCGGGTAGAATTGGCGCCTAGTACTGCCTATCCCTAGCCCTATGTATAGGGGTCTCAACCACTGGTCTTGACGACCGGGTCTGTGAAATTTTGTACCGACCTGCGAGGCCTCCTGCGAGGTGGCTGTACTCCGTGTGTCTGCTTGTCCTATAGGCCTACATTCCTATCGTGGTTAGGCCTGATTTTGTCGCATTTTCTTGGAGGTCGTGTTGGTGTAGCGTGCTTTATCGTTGCATATTAATTGAAATTGATTTAATTTATTTTAATTAATACCTAATTTGTTTAGGGATCGAGTGCCTACCGTTACCGACTGTTGAGAACGGAGATATTGAATGTAGTGATGACATTTACGTCGATTCAGAATGCCAGGTTACTTGTGACTATGGTTACAACCTGGTTGGTTTAAACCCGGTCACCTGCTCGGTGAGAGGGATTTGGTCAAGGAGATTTGGACGTTGTGCAAGTAAGTTTGCCCATTCAGAAGCTTCTAGACTTGTTCTAAGCTGCATCGTTTTCAATGCTGGCCCACTAATAAGAAATTGGTCGTCTACTAGAACAGGCTAGACTTGTCTATCCTTTCCAACCTTTTTCACATGCGTACCATTTCGAGGTTTTATGCTATGCCCGCGTACCACCTGCATAAGTTACGCGTGCTGAAGGCGGTCAAAAAATTTCCCAACCTAGACATTCTATGACGTCACAGTGTTGAGAGAAAAAAGTCGTTCCTTACCACGACGTCGACGGCTTCAAAAATTCAAAATCAACCCAACCTAAACTAAGAACTCCATTTGGTCTAATAAAAAACAGAATGTACTCGCGTACCACCTGGAAGACCTTCGCGTACCACTAGGTCGGGAATCACTGCGCTACGCGGATCATTTCAGCTGTTTTTATCGCTGTTCGTAAAAGTTATTCCAGCGTCGGTCTAATTCTAGTTGTAACATGCTCTGGAATTCCTCTTCTACGAAACGGTCAGTACGTGTGTGGAAGAGTCGGTAGGACGCGACGGTACAATTTCAATCATGTATGCCAACCAAGATGCAAGTAAGCCCGCATTTGTGTTATACTGTAGGGCGTGACAAGACATGAAAATGGCCATCCAAATCTAATGTTGATTTAAACATCACCACTAACCCTATAAACTGTGCGATTCTGACCAAGTAAGCCACAGTTCCGCACTGCACAGATAATAATAAGTCTGTGTTGAAATTTTGTTATGCTCCCTACCAACAGCGGTCAGCCACACTACAAGGTTCCTCTAAATGTCAATGTTAACATGATATGCATTGAAATTTTGCTTAATCTTGTAATGAAGTAAATCTCTCCCTCTTTTTTAAGTACTGGTTTCAAATTGTCCATTCCGGGTACAGCGGTATGTGGCGTGAAAGGGATTTGGATGACGGAGGAAAACCTTGACTGTGAAGGTAGGGCAGTCTGTCTTACTCAGCATTTTGCGAGGCTCCAACATGGAAGCCAGGGTAGCAAAATATACCCTACTTAAGTAAAACCGACAAGTTTTCTCAAACAATGGGAAATGTGTTGCTACCTAACAACAGAAAAGTGAGGGCAGCTAAATATACCCTACTTTAGTAAAACCGAACATTTTTTCACATCCCTGGAAAATAGCGTAATTCCATGGCTGTCAGTTTCCTTAAACCCGCAACTCAGAGAAGATTTCAGCGTTGGACTTCTACCAAATATAACAATCTAATCTAGATATCAATCTGTCTATCCTGGTCTATTTGTCCTTTAGACGTTAACGAATGTGAGGAACTGGATGAGAACGGACAACGAACCAAATATAACAATCTAATCTAGATATCAATCTGTCTATCCTGGTCTATTTGTCCTTTAGACGTTAACGAATGTGAGGAACTGGATGAGAACGGGCTACGAACCAACGGAGGGTGTCAGCAAATTTGCGTCAACACGATCGGGTCGTATCGTTGCGAATGTGAAGAAAATTATGTGTTGAATAAAGACGGAAAGACATGTAGAAGTACGTTCTTTCTACCACCGTTTTTTTTGGGGGATTTACTAATTACCAATGAACTGACTGATCCGTAGATGATTATATATATAGAGAGATAATATTATCACAAATTTTGGATAATTCATGGTTGCCGTAGCGACGCTATTGAAGATAACATGGGGGTTACTGATTACCAACGAACTGATCCGTAGATTATATATATAGAGAGATATTATCGCGTATTTTGAATAAATATTGCGCTATTGAAAATAACACAGTCCTTAGCTAATTTGAGATAGATCTTATTGTGTGTCTTCAATTTCAGTCACGATATGTCCGGAACTTGAGGCGATCCAGCGTGGGCGAATATCGTGCTCTGATGCGAACAACATCGGTTCAAGATGTTTGTTGAGATGCATCCCTGGATTCCAAATCTCCGGAATTTCTTTAATCAACTGCCGGGCATCTGGATCATGGACGAACAACTTTGGCTCGTGTGAAAGTGCGTGGAGCCTAAAATTCTGAATTTGTTAGAATTATCATTATTTTGTAACAGGAGTCGGGGGCCCAGTGTTCCCCATGTGACCACAGTGTTCCCCATAACACATGATCAGTGCTCCCCATGAACACATGGTTACCCGCTGGCGCAGTGTTCCCCATGATCACGTGACCAGTGTTCCCCATAAGCACGTGTTTCCCTCGATCACAGTGTTCTTCATGAGCACCTGATCAGTGTTCCCCATGAGCACGTTTTTACCCGCCGGTGCCGTGTCCCCCATGAGCACATGACAAGGGGTTACCTGCGGGTGCGGCGTTCCCCATGAGCATGTGTTTCCACGTGACCGCAGTGTTTCTCATAAGCACGTGTTCCCCCCCCGAATGGAGTGTTCCCCATGAGCACCTGATCAGTGTTCCTCATGAGCACGTCGTTACCCGCCGGTGCAATGTTCCCCATGAGCACATGACCAGTGCTAACCTGCGAACGAAGTGTTCCCCATGAGCATGTGTTTCCACGTGACCGCAGTGTTCCCCATGAGCACATGACCAGTGTTCCCCATAAGCACGTGTTCCCTGCGAACGAAGTGTTTCCCGCTTCCACACGGCTCCCCTTGAGAACAGGCCGCGTCCCTGCCATTACACAATGAATATGTGAGTCCAGGAGCGTGAACTGGTGTTTGACATCTAGCTGGGCTGTCTTATTGTCCAAGTACTGGTACACAATTACTCTGTATTTTCGATCTGTTCTGTCTTAGAATGTCAACGAATAAAGTCTCTCTCTCTGATTTTGCGCAGGGATATCATGTCCAGACATCACGATTCCTCAGAACAGCCTAATGGAGTGTGATCGTGGCTTCAAATTTGGGTCAGAATGCAAATTTGAATGTAACGAAGGGTTTGAGTTGCGCGGAAGAGAGTCAACGCAATGTGGTGCGGATGGAGAATGGTCACGATCTATTCCTCGATGTCCACGTAAGTTCTTGAATAACCCTTTTTGGCAGATTATCGTTTGGTTTTATATTCCTCACAGCAAATCCTAACACCTTCTTCTTTTCTATTCATTCGGATTAGATGACAGGGCAGCCACTCGACCAGGTTCTCCTCACCATTCACTCGATCGGGGCAGGGGTTTATACATTGCACACGAAGGGGTGACTTGTTGTGCCGCACCGAACCTTAATTAAGGGGCGGAGATAAAAAAACGGTGGTGTAACTTGTTTTAATTTATTTAATTTTAATCCGGGTTTTAAAACTTGTAACCGTGCCATTAAAACTTAAAATAGACGGTTTGTAAGATGGATTCCGTCTAAGGAAATAGTTACAACCGTGCTCCGATGAGTCTTTTGTCGCCTTATAATAGACGCGCATGAACATCAGACCTAAGTCGTACGCCACGTATATCTTTTTGATCTCCCAACTAGTAGTAGTAATCTCCCAACTTATACTAATATTTTATTTTCAGGTAAAATATGTGACGATACTTTCATGAGTGTAGAAAATGCGGAAGTGGAATGTTCAAATGTGAATAAATTTGAATCAATTTGCACTGCTTCCTGCGACAGAGGGTAGGGGCCTCATTCTTTTCAATTTGAATAGTGGCGCCGTGATTTTTATGCCGGGTACCTTTCCGTGGCTAAGCTTGTGGTATCATGACTGTATCTCGTGGCCTCTGACTTGCGGCTTGTGGCTTCCAAGTGTCGTGGCTTCTTGCCTATGGTCCGGAGACTTTTTGCTCGCACCTCCTCTCACTTTTTCTAAATTCCGTTCCAGATACAAATTAGCGAGAACTGTTGGTGAAATTTTTGAAATAACGTCCCGATGTCTCGGAAATTCAACATGGAACGTTTCGAAAGCAGAATGCGAAAAGAAACAATGTAACCCGTCAATACAGGAGTTGACTCAGGTTCGGCGGTTTTCTCAATAGAGTTTAAGACGCCTTAAAGAACCGTCATGCAAACGAACTATTGAGATAATATTACACACAAATCCAGAGTATACCTGAATCAACTTCTCTATGATGTCATAGGAGTTAGCGTGGGTCTCCCAGTGTGCATTTACTAACATTTATGGTGACAGTGAGCCAGGTTGCTGGCGCACAGACAAATACTTAAGTGCATTAATTAGACCCATCGTTTCGCTTATAATTATGGACATTGATCGGCAGATTGAATAATTTTTGATTTCGAAGTTTTCGAATCGAATCATCAAATAATAAATTTTCATAAACAATAAAAATAGGAAAGAATAGGTGAAAAAAATAGATGGAGAGGCCGAGCAAGGAGTGCGTGAGAGAGAATGATGAAGTGAGCGTCGCATTACATAAAAGATTTGATGTCCACTAGGTGGTGGTAGTAAGCCTGATTCGAAATTAGCGGTCGAATCGAATCACTTGCGATTCGAATCAATTCCGAATATTCGATTCGAGTTGCCCATCTCTAATTATTAATTAGTTAATTTTTCTAAGTACTATTTTGTTGCTATTGATGTCATTTTTTTCCAGGCTCGCCCAAACGGCACCATCCGTTGCTCAGACGCGGATTACTTCGGAAGTACTTGTGTTCTCGAATGCGACGTTGGATACGAGGTTATCGGCGAGTTTAGAATCCGATGCGTTGGTGACGCTGATTGGAATAGAAAGCTTGGATTTTGTCAAAGTGTGTTGGTATTTTCTCACTCTCTCCTTTCGTTTGACTTTTTTCTATTTTCCGACTAGACGTCTGAGCAACCCCACAGTTGACACTGCTTGGCGGATTTGGCCAGGCTTTTCATTCGGGGGGGACTTATACTTTGAGCATTACTTTTGACATGCAAAGACGATTTCAAATCGTGTCGTCTTTTTACTTTTGCAGAAGTTAAATGTCCGAAGCTGCGTCCTCCGACAAACGGACAGCTCGAATGTACCGAGGGATCCGCGTACCAGTCCTCGTGTGTGTCAACGTGCGACAAAGGCTACAACCTTGCCGGTGAAGAAGAAACGACCTGTCAATCAAACAGAATATGGACAGAAGTTGTGGCAACGTGTGAGGGTGAGTACGATGAGTGGTTTGACTGATTTCTGATCATGAGGTTTCCGGTTCGATTCCCGACCGAGTCAAACCAAAGACTGTTCTGTCGATGCTTGGCAGTCGTTATCGAAGAACTGCGTGTGAATGATTGTGGTTGTGATAGTGATCTGCGCTATAATCTAGAAATATTGACACGCTTGCTTAGCATTGACCTGTCTTATAATTATGACATTAATAGGGTTGAAAACTCGAAATTTTCAGTATCAGGGGAGATTGTGATAATGATCTGGGCTATAAACCAGAAATATGCAGTAAGCCTGACTGTATATGACCATAGTAGGGTTGAAAATATCATATTTCAAACTTTAACGGCGCTTGACCGAGTCTTCCTTTATCACAGTGGTTCGTTGCCCTGCATCTGTTTTGAAATTCTCTGCCGGTCAAGTTAAATGTTCCGATGGAACGACATATGGTTCAACTTGTGTCTTCCAATGTGACGCTGGTCACGTCTTCTCTGCCGCCAACACGGAGAAACAAAGCCCGTCGGCTTTGCTTCTGCAAGAGGCGGACAAGGTTGCCTTGGAATGCGGAATTGGAGTATGGAGTTTGCCAAAGCCTAATTGTGAAAGGCATGAGTGTACACCTTCTAGCAGTATCTTCAGAGCGGTAAGTCACATTTTGTATCAAATTTACCGCTGTGTGTGTACGTCAGATTTTTGGAAATTTATCAGCGGTGTAATAATACCTCATCTTGAAGATTAGACCCCAATAAAGGTGGCCCGGATTGTGATTATAGCGATATTTATCGACGTTTTCAGAAAGAGAAGAATGGAAATATTCAATGTACGAACGGAGATAAATTCGAATCGGTCTGCGAATTATCTTGTGAAGAAGGATTCGAAGTCATGGACGGGCAGTCGGCAATGCAATGCACAGAAGATAAAACTTGGAGCCCGAAACTCGGCTTGTGTACAAGTAAGGCGCTGCAATGGATTTATACGATGCGAGAGAGAGAGAGAGAGAGAGAGGGAGGGGAAGGGAGAAGGAGTAAGGAAGAGAGAGAGGGAGGGTGGTAGAGAGAGTGGAGTAAGGGAGGGGTGTTGAGAGAGTGAGTGGAAGTAATGAGAGGGAGAGAGAGAGAGAGAGAGAGAGAGAGTAGGGGGGGTGTGAGAGAGGGTAAAGGAAGAGAGAGGGGAGGGGTGATAAAGAGAGAGTGGGAGTAAGGGGAGGGAGAGAGAGAGTGGAAAGAGGGGGAGAGTGCGTTATTGCATCATCCACAATAAAAATCTAGGTTGCCGTAGCAATGGTCCTGCTTATGATAGAAAGGGATATCACCCGGTTTTGTCTTTTCTTCAGGAATCCGGTGTCCAATGTTCCCACCAATTGTGAACGGCGCTCACGATTGTACGAACGCAAATTTTTACGAGTCGCGATGCAGGTTCCGATGCGACGCTGGATATCGTTTGGTCGGGAACTCTGTGACAGTTTGCCAATCTGATAGAACGTTCAACAAAAGACCGCCTACTTGTCGAAGTAAGAATATTCTATCATTTTACACTTGTGCGGTGAAGCGTGTCTCTTCTTTCTTCGTCAAGCTTTTTATACAATATATATTTGCCTCTCTCTCTCTCTCTCTCTCTCCAATTCTGACAAGCCAGGTTGCAACTGAACTGTACTCTTTTTTAGAGATCGTCTGCCCGGAGCTCAGTCTGACGAGCGGTAACATTACTTGTTCGGACTCGAATCGATTCGCCTCGGAATGCGTTTTGGTTTGTAACCCTGGTTACGAAATGGTTTATGACATCACACAGACGAAAACTGTGGAGAAAACGATCCGTCGATGCTTAGCGACGAGGTCATGGTCCGGCGATCAGCCAATTTGCAGACGAAAGAAGTGCTCCCCGAATGATGGTGCCCTGGCTAAGGTAGGCAATTCCACTCGCTGAGGTCAAAACATCTACAAACCGGTAGCCTGGTCTCCTTGTGGACCAGGATTCCAGGGTCTTAATATATTCATTTACTAACATTTATGGTGGTTGCAATATAATGTTAACGGAAGTCGGTTGCTTGCATTATGCATTATTTGTTGATCTACTGCAAGCAAATGAATTAATGAATAAAATATTGTTAAATCTGTGATAATTCTATCTAGTACTATTTATATCGTCCATCATTGGCTCGACTTTTTTATGGAACCCTAATTAACGTATATAATTACCTTTCAGGCAAGACTCCACGGTGATGTATCTTGTCCGGAGCATTTTTATGCGTCAGTTTGTACAGTTGCTTGCCATACCGGCTTCCAGCTTGTCGGATCGAGGATCACAATATGCCAAGCTACCGCTGATTGGTCCCCTACCCTTGGATACTGTGAACGTAAGTTAGCTCAGTTGACAGTCCGCCTTTTGAACGGGTTCGATTCCCGACCGAGTCAAACCAAAGACTTTAAAACTGTTCGATGTCTGCTTAGCAGTCAGTATCGGAGAGCGCGGGTGGTAGTGATAGTGATCCAGGCCATTAACTGGGAGTATAGACACGCGTACTAACCATTGACAGGGCGTATATGACCTTAGTAGGGTGAAAGAAACAAGATCGGAAGTATCGATACACGTAACATAATCTGTATTCAGGCAAAAATCGGGCATATACTACCTTAGAAGGGTTGAAAAGCCCTGTAATCTGTGCAGTTACACTGGTTTGGCCTCTCATACGATCACATATTACCTTACTAGGGTTAAAAAGCCCTGCAATCAATACAATTACATTGACTTGTCCTGTCAAACCAACCCATATTACCTTAGTAGGGTTGAAAGCCCTGCACTCAATACAATAACATTGGCTTGGCCTCACTTACGAGCACAACCGCACCTTCTGCATCAGTGACTCTCTAGAGGCCTTAAATGCGCTATATAACCAAGCCTTCCTACCTTTTCTCAGGCCGAACTTGCCCCGCTCTTCGGGCTCCACGGTTTGGATCGATCGATTGCACGAATGCAAATAAATTTGAATCGGTTTGTCGATTCACTTGTAACTATGGTTACGAACTGATCGGCCAGGAGGAATCCACTTGCCTTGCGATGGGCTTCTTCTCAAGTAACACTCCGATTTGTAGAGGTAAGTAACGTTAACTCTGTCAACCACTCCCTTAGCCTAGTGTCTCCAAACCTTGGGCTCGTGAATTGATGAGGTCCGCTGATATATCGCTGTGGCCAAAGGTTTATATTTGCATTTTTGTGATTATCGGTAAGGGCTTTGATAAATCGACCAATGGTTGATATTTCTGATTATCAATATCGGCCATCAGTCAGGCGACGAGGACGATTATCTCATCAGTCTTGAAAAAATCAATATCGGTCGATCTCTAGTCCAAAGCGGGGTCAATCATCCTCTCTATTCCAGAAATTCTTTGTCCGGTCAGCTTTTTGTTGATTGACAACGGCGACGTGACTTGCGACAACCAGAACAAGCTCGACTCTCGATGCGTTTACGAATGCGACGACGGTTACAAATTAACCGATGAAAGTGCCGAGTCATTGATTTGTCTTGACTCGTACAAATGGAGTGAAGATAAACCGCGATGCGAGAAAAAGGTTTGTAATAATAAGAATTTACACGACGGGATTTAATCTTTAGCCTCTAATTTGAGCTGGTTTTATCTTGCGGTGGAATGGTCGGCCACAAAGCCTCAATCTACCAATTCGAGAAGTGCATCTTATCTATAAAATCAGCTTGATGGCTACTGCAAAGATTTAATGCCCAACTTCATTTACTGAAGTTCCACCGAATCGGTGGCACAGTGGTCAAGGTTCTGGCTCCCGTTTCGACCCTTCCCCGAATATCCGGGGGCCCAGGGCATCAAGATTTCGATATTTTTGACACCCAAACTAACTCTCTGTGTGCTAAGGTTCTTGAGATATCGAAAAACCCCATTTCGACCCCTCCCCGAAGATCCGGAGGCCCAGGGCATTGAGATTTTGATATTTTTGAAAAAATTTTGCATTGCGCTGGTTTTATCTTGATTTGTGTTCCCTTCCATTTTGGTAGCAGATATCAATTTTTAAAAAAAAGTGACAAAAGGCTTCCCCCTCAACATAATATTGTTTGTTCCAGACTTGTCTACAAGCCGACCCGAGCCTTATCCGGGCCGCTGAACAAGGAACTCTCATCTGCTCTGACGATAATCGATTCCAATCGATCTGTACTGTCGATTGCTTCCCCGGATATAAACTAGCGGAAGGCGGGGCATTCACGGAATGTCGGTCGGATCAGAAATGGGCGCCGGATCTCGGATACTGTATAAGTAAGGAAGGTTGTTGGATTTTAGAACACCCCGTCGTAGATAACCTCGCCTCACATAAAGTATTGATATTGATAGTGTCCCTTGCTGCATATTTACACCGACTCACATGACACACACACACTACTGGTGCGTGATACAATTATGTCTATTACGTTGTGCACGGCTCATTTTGCTGAAAGTCATAATCCACTCTAACAACCGTGTACGTAAAAATGTATCTGAAAACTCTTCGGAAAATTTTTGGACGATATCAATGTTTTTTGGGAGGAAAAAACCTCATTTTGACTCTTTTTTCCACTTTTTAGAGATTGAGTGCACCGAATTCTCTCCTCTCGCAAACGGCGATATTGCATGCACTGATGGTTACCGATATCTCTCAGTCTGCTCATTTTCTTGCGATTCTGGCTACGAATTAACGCATGACCGAACAGCAACGTGCCAAGCGGATCGAACATTCACCGATGTAGCCCCTCAATGTACAAGTAAGTGACGTCGATGTAAACACTCTCTGAAATCTCAGCTCCGAAAGCTAGTGAATGTTCTAATTCTCAATAAGCTAAGGCTGGACGTTAAATCTGTGGGGATCTTCTTTACAATAACTGAAATCTCACTGATAGTGAAACCAGAAAAATCGACACGTGTGTCATATCAACTGACATTGAAAGGATCAGGGCTTCAACCAGAACTGAAACCGGCCTAGATGTGTTAATCCTGTTTTTATTTGTACAGAGATCACCTGTTCGAGTTTCCATTTGAGAATCTTCAACGGCAAAGTCACTTGCACCGATTCTAACTTTTTCGGATCTGTCTGTTCGTACGAATGTAACCTTGGATTTGAGAGAGTCACTGGAGCGGAAAGGGCGGAATGTTTAGCCGATCGAAAGTGGAGCGCTCGAAAGACCGGTTGCGAGAGAATCGTTTGTGACGGGAATAACGAAATGTTTGTCAAGGTGAGAGAAACAAAATGCGTTTTTTTGTCCTTTCCGACAAGGAGACTCTCTCTTTTCTGAGCAAGCGCCAGCTCTCCACGCTAGTCCCTTAAGGCTGACGCCTAGCAGAGTAGTTGCAAAATCTGAGAATACCGATTTCTATTCCTGTGGTGTGACGCGACAAAGATTTAAATCCAGTCGTTTGGACAACGAGACACTGATTTGAGCGGTGACTCTTCTAAGCCACCGCCCACCAACACTCTAACCCCAAAAATGCTGGGACCTAGAAGGACTACTACGGATACCATTTTTAACGTCTTCGAGGACACAATATTCAATTCCTTTCACTCACTTTCGACAACCTTCCAATGATAAACCCATTTAACCCCCATTATGAATATATTTCCCGTCTGGAATGTTTATATATATATTGTTTTCATTTTCTGCTTATTTCTGTATTCAATCGAGCACACAATATTCAACTCCTTTCACTCGGCGGCTGGTTGGAAGAGTGAGCGTTTCTACGCAAGGTCGTATCGCTACCACCCGTTCAAGTTCCTTCTGTGTTACTTTGCGTGCAAATAAAAATCGGTACAACAGCCGTGTCACAGTTCATGAATTGATATTTTTCCTCTCCAGGCACGAAGGAATGGAAAGGTGTCGTGTTCAGGAGATTATTTCTTCGGATCGGCTTGCTCTGTGAGTTGCCACGCAGGCTACGAACTGACTAGTGTTGTCGAGAGTCGATCGAGATGCAACAAATTATCTCAATGGGATGGAGACTTGGGTGTTTGCACAAGTACGTCTTCCTTGAGAATTTGCCTCGACTTTGTCGAGCGATGTTTGAATTGTAGTTTATTGACCTTTAACCTTGTTTCGTAGGAATCGAATGCCGTGACTTGTCTTCTCCGATGAACGGCAGTCTGACTTGCACGGCTGCTAATGTTTATGAATCGTCGTGTGACTTCGCGTGTGATGCAGGGTTCGAAATGAACGGAGAAAGTCGAACGACATGCCAGGCTGATCGAACATGGACGAATAATGAGCCAACATGTGACAGTAAGTTACAGTTACAGAGATTAGCCATCCCGACATTCATGATTCGTTAGTGAAAACACACGGCGAATTGCGTGATTTTCCATTTCAGAAATCGAGTGCTCGGCTGACAACCTATTCCTCGACAATGGCTCTGCGAACTGTACAGAATCCAACAAATATCTTTCCGTTTGTTTCTACGACTGCGGTCCAGGATATGAGATGGACGAGGAGGTTCAGTTTTCGATGTGTACGGCGACTCGAGCTTGGACGAGAAATAAGCCGACGTGCGTGAAGAAAATTTGTGATTTTGAGGAAGAGATGATTACAAGGGTAAGCGTTAGAGTTTCCTTTGCCTCACTCACTCACTCACTCACTCACTCACTCACTCGCTTTTACTCACTCACTCGATGACTTGCTCTCTCCCTCATTCACTCACTCACTCACCCACTGACTCACTTACTCACTCACTCACTTGATGACTTGCTCTCTCCCTCATTCACTCACTCAATCACTGACTCGATGGCTTGCTCTCTCACTCACTCACTCACTCACTCACCGACTCGATGGCTTGCTCTCTCACTTACTCACTCACTATCCTGATATGATATGTTTTGATATCGCTGCGACTCTACGGCGACTTTCGTCTAAATCTAATCATCCAACGTCTCGTTACCAGGCTCAAGAGAATGGCGTCATTTCATGCACTGATGAAGATCGCTACCAGTCGGTCTGTTCTCTTGCATGCGATGAAGGTTACGAGCTTACGGGCGGCTTTGCAACAATTGAATGCACTGAAACTGCAGAGTGGAGCAAAAATATTGGATATTGTACTAGTAAGAGATAGACTGTGCCTAACTGTCTATTCTATAATTACCTCCGGACTTTCAAAGCATATCTAAATATAGATCTAGATTCTCTGGAGATAGAGTGTGTCTAACTGGTACAGATTATCGAGAAATTATTATTTTCGAGTCAGTTACCTGTACTTGGCTGATGTGCTTCGTAGTCTATGTGTCTGAGTTTGCTATAAATTTGTATCATGGGTAGTAGGCTCGGCCACTGGGACTATGTGCTTTAGACAGCGGTGGTACTTGCTATAGATTACTGTAGTAGGGTGAATATTCGCATTTACTGGACTGATACACTCAAGCAGAAGTTGTACTCTGTGTATGTGACAACGAAATAGATTACTAGTAGGGTGAATATTCGCATTTGACTGGCCAATATTTCTTATGAACTGTTATTACTTTGACTGTATATTTGGCAATATTCTATTGATCCTCCTCTTCCCCGCCGGCCCTGGCTAGGAAATCCATGGTAAGGTTTTACCGTTTTTCAGAAATAACTTGCAAGGCTCTCGAGTCTCCTGACAACGGAGAGATGGAATGCACCGACGAGAACCGGTTCGAGTCGGTTTGCGGATTTGAATGCGATGAAGGATACGAAATGGTCGGATCGCCAGAATCTGAGTGTCTCTCGAACGGATCGTTCTCGAATTCGGCACCAACCTGTAAAAGTAAGTTTAGTACGTCACCTCAGATTCTGAAGAGAGAGAGAGAGAGAGAAAGAGACAGAAAAAAAGAGTAAATAGAAAGAGAGAGAGAGTTAATAGTATAATTACACGTAGAGATAAACTTTCACATTACAGTTGAGAGTGACACCTCAGATTCTGAAGAGAGAGAGAGAGAGAGAGATTAAACACATAGCACACAAATATTGAATGATCACAGTACAGTGACTTGGGCTCTGGGCCACCCTGGCAGGGAAGTCTCATTGGCCAGTGGCCAGACTCGTCTATGGAGCCTACACATAGGGCAAGTAATCAGAGGCTAAGCGTAATTCCTGATCAACTAATCTCTGATTATCTTCAATCCAAGATTAACATATCAGCAAATCACAGATTAGGTATAATCGCAGATTGAAAAGTCAGATCAGACTTAATTGATTTTAAGTTTGACTTAATCCTGCTCTGTCAGGTGTCAACTGTAGATGCCCTTGGTGTAAGAGCAGAGCTCCCGAAAGCTTGTGAATGTTTGAAATCTCAATAAAACGTCGATGGACATTGAATCTTGACGGTATCCCTTATTTTCAGTAACACAATGTCCATCAGATCATCTCAACATTGACTTCGGTTCTGTGGAATGTACGGACGGCAACAACTTCAAGTCTGTCTGTCTGTTCGGTTGCGATGACGGTTACGAAATGATCATCGACGAGATGCGTTCGATATGCAGAAGTGATCAAACGTGGTCGATAGACGTTCCGATCTGTGAGAAAATTGTGTGCCCGTACGACACTCCTGATTTGCTAAAGGTTGGTGCTCGCGTGTTCGTACTTGTTTATTTATTTAGAACTTATGGCGTTTTCACCTACTAATGTCATATACGCCAGGTCGATGCTCACGGTGTATACGTGTCAATACTTCAGGTTTGTAGCCCGGATCACTATCACAACCACGGCTCTCCGCACTTCCCCGATACCGACTGCCAGGCAGGGAAGGAGCGGATACCAATTTTAAAGTCTTCGATTTGACTCGGTCGGGAATCGAACCCGGAACCTCCCGATCAATCAGCCAACTGAATGGTGTATTCATAGTTAATCTACGGATGGGAGCTGGTCATCCGTTTTCAATTACTAACATTTATGGTGATTGCAATATCCTGAAGGTTGGTCATTCATCAATGGGAGGCCCGAACGAACTAAGCTTGGGTCTTCCTGTACACATTTACTAACATTTATTGTGATTGTGATTTGCAATACCCCATTCGCCAATTTTTTGAGTTTTCACCACAAATGAAACCTTCTAAAATATATCAGGCTATGGAGAATGGAACCGTGGACTGCACGGAAGGTAATCGTTTTGGATCATTCTGCTCGGTCGAGTGTGACCCGGGGTACGATTTGTACGGCGAATCGTGGATGGAATGCACGGGAGAAGCGACTTGGACCAACGAACTTGGACATTGCAGAAGTAAGTACTTGGACTTTAACTTACCTGGAGGCTATCTAAGTCAATCCCACTTGGACTTTAACTTACCTGGAGGCTCCCTCAGTCAATCCCACTTGGACTTTAACTTACCTGGAGTCTATCTAAGTCAATCCCACTTGGACTTTAACTTACCTGGAGTCTATCTAAGTCAACCTTAGAGGTTGTCTAAGTTAATTCCTATTCATGTGCGCTTTTAGAGATCGAATGCGAAGACTTGGCAGAAGATTTGAATGGAAAGAAATTCTGTACGAACGGAAACTTCTTCAACTCATCCTGCACTTTCTCATGCAAGGGAGGATTCACGTAAGTTCCTTAACCTACTCTGTAGCCCTCCTTCAGTGCCGCCACGACGCGCATGAACACCAAGTCTTTAAAGGTCATCTATATCGGTTAAAACAACTTTGGCTCATATTGTAGAGATTTTTGTGCTGATTTCGGCAATATAAATCATTCGCCTCAAACCCGCATAATTACCGAGATATCGCCCTGCAAAAAATGAATTCGGCCCACGTCGTGACGTCACGGCGTGTGTGCGCTTTTATGCTGTCATTTCGCCGTTCTTTGACGAATTTGGGTGGGGAAATGGTGTGGAATATCTTTAACTATACAAAACAAAGCTTTCATTTCTATCCAGATTTGCGGCAGATGATTTGGCTCTGGAGAATGAGGTGACCATGACATGCAACTCATCACAGCTATGGACTGCACCAGGGTCGACACCAGAGTGCACTAGTACGTGTCTGTATTGAAGTTTCAGAAAATAGACCTCACCCAGCTTCTGTTTTCAGCAAAACAATGTCCTTCCGATTTCCTTGAAATCGTCAACGGCAAAGTGACTTGTTCTGACGGGATGTCATATCGTTCACAATGTTTGGTGAAATGTGCGGATGGTTACGAGCTCGTGAATCCAATCGACGATTTCGACGTTACGACTCTCCTTATGACGTGTCTCTCAAACAGCTCATGGAGTGTGAGAGAAAAGCCTGTTTGCCAGAGAATCATTTGTCAACCGGATTTATTGAAAGATGAACTGGTAACTTATACACCGCTAAGCCAGGCTGCATTACATGGCAGATCTCGACGAGAACTTGTGCGTGCAAGAGCTCCCGTCCGCGCATACTCGCGCGCCTTTCACATAGCCGGAATCTAATTTATTCCACAGGCTGCTCGGACCATGTATTTTCAGCGTTCCAATCGTCTCCCGGCGGAAGCAAGACTGTATTTCATTGTAGATCTCGACGAGACTGTGAACGAGAGTTGACGTCTGTGCAGACTCGCGCGCATTTCACATAGCCGGAGTCTATTTAATTCCATAATTGATCCACAATGAGTAGAAAGACTGCTCAAGGCATATATTTTCGGCCTTCCCATCGTCTCCCGGCAGAAGTCTCATCTTGCACGCTCACCGGCCGTGAAATGCAGACTTGCCTCACAGTTAATAATTTAGTCTCGTCTGAACCGTTTCAGCTAAGCACTAAACGTGCATGTTTAACTTTAGTAGGGTTACATGCAAGTGGAGATATTCCCAGTTTATAGCACAGATCACAACCACAACTCTCAACTGATACCAACTGCTTGACTCGGTCGGGAATCGAACCGAGGTCTCGATAGAGAGAGAGAGAATGCTTGATTTTTTTTTCATTTATCAGCGTCTTGCTCACGGCAAGATCGAATGTACCTACGGTGCTCAATTCGAATCGTCTTGTACGCTGACTTGCAATGAAGGTTACAAGGTGACTCAGGTTGCTATGGGCGACGGGACTACGACGAAATGTCAGAGTGACGGAGATTGGTTCCCGATGTTGGGTACCTGTCAAAGTGAGTGGCTTAACCGTCTTTCTGCAGTGGCTTGCCTAAGGTTGAGGGCCAGCTTATTTTGTCCATATTTGATTTTTGTCGCATTTGCTCAGACTCATGTGATACACACACACACTACTGGTGCGTATACATATCATGCGTGCATGGTTTTATACGCAGGCCGGAACACGGATGCAGTGAAGGAGCCAGAAGGCTAACGAAGTCAAGACTGTCCAACCGTCTAACATCTAACATCTTACCTGTTTCAGAAATCAGTTGTCCGCCGCTTACGATACCGAGCAACAGCACCCTCCAGTGTTCAGACGGCTTCAAATTCCAGTCCGCATGTCAAGTTATTTGTTCGCCAGGGTTTGAAATCTCTAACCCTGAGAATGACTATGATGAAAAGGTCGGATTGGAATGCAAGGCAAATGGGGAATGGTGTGGAGATCTACCCACTTGTACAAGTCAGTACCACAGGATAATTTTATTTGTCCATCTATAACTAAACACACACAGACTCACACACATTCTCGATTCCTTTGTGTGGTTTTCTTTGGACTAGACGTCAGGGTAGCCACACAGCATCAACTGCTTGGTTGCTTCATTCAGACCAGTTCCAGACCAGTAATTTCATTGGGTAGGTTCTACAGTCCATCCCTATAGCAAAGTCCGGGCCTACTCTGTCGTGCAGGCTTTCAGAGCTCTGTTCCTTCATCAGGTGAAAATGGAATATTATAACCTGTCTGAGTCTATGACCTAATAGCCGTATCGTTCACCATGTCTATTTGAATTAATTCATGGGTGTACATATCTATCTATATAATATATATATCTATATAATAATTCCATCTTCACCTGATGAAGGAGCGAAGCTCCCAAAGCTAGTGAATGTTTTAATTCTCAATAAACTAAGGCTGGATGTTAAATCTGTGGTGATCTTCTTTACAATATCTATTGATCGTCCACCGTCGGTTCCACTACACTCTTCTATATAATACCCGTAGTTCTCAATAAACCAACAGTCGATGTCAAATCGGTGGTTAGGACTCAACCAGGGCTTATAATTCTTTGCAGAGATCCGTTGTCCACGAGAGAACTTGCAACTTGACGCAGGAACGGTTTCATGCACTGACGATAACTTATTCGAATCTAAATGCCGGTACGTGTGTGACGCCGGCTATCAAATGATTCAAGGACAGAGCGAAACAGCGACGTGCACTCCGCATCAAACATGGAGCAACCCCACCCCGACATGCCAAAAGAGCCGGTGTCCGGCGAATGATCAAAGTTTTGAGGAGGTTCGTGTGCTGTTTGAGGATAGGGACGGCCACATCGAATCAGAATCTATAGCGCCACTTAGTGTTCTGACTATTCTTTTTTTCCTGGCAGCAGTTCGATTGAACTTTCAAATTGGGCTGTGTAGCGCCACCTAGTGTTTGAATTTGTTTTGGCGACCAAACAGACTCTAGCTCCACCGAGTGGTTGAAGTCTGTTTGGCAACTAAACTTCTTGCAGATTAACAGCAAACAATTTCAATCGACTCTAGCGGCACCTAGTGTTTGACATATTATAATTATTATATAGAAGATTTTCAGTGGCGCTTATGACCGGGCAACGTTTTGCACCACGAACAAGACAGGCGGGGGCAGATACATGAATATAATAGCCGGTTGTAAAAGTCTGTAATTACTGGGATTGGGGACTATAAAACACAGGAATGGGGGTCTAAAATATTGTTTGACTTGTTTTTTGGCAACTAAACGAACTTACAATATTCTAATGAAATTCCAGGCTCGTTTGACGGGAGAGATCGCTTGCTCTGAAGAGAATAAGTTCGGATCTGAATGCAGACTGGAATGTGCTCAAGGATTTGAACTCACTGGAGAACCAATCTCTTCTTGTCTTGACTCTGGGAAATGGGATGTCGGAATTGGACTTTGTAACAGTAAGTGCCTTTCTTCTCTCCCTTCTTCTCTACTTTTCTCTCTTCTTCTCTCCTTTCTTCTCTCTATTTCATTTCTCTCTCATCCTCTCTCCCTACTTCTCTTCTCTTCTTCCTTTCTCTACTTCTCTCTATTGTTCTTTCTCTTCCTCTCTCCCTACTTCTTTTCTCTACTTTTCTCTCTTCTTCTCTCCTTTCTTCTCTCTACTTCTCTCTATTGTTCTCTCTCTCCTTCTCTCCCAACTTCTCTTCGTCTTCTTCCTTTCTCTACTTCTCTCTATTGTTCTCTTTCTTCCTCTCTCCCTTCTTCTCTTCTCTACTTTTCTCTCTTCTTTTCTCCTTTCGCTCTTTCTTTTTCCCTTTCTTCTTCTCTCTGAGGCTTGACTCCATTATGTGGCCTGTACAATGTCAATTTGTACTTCTGTACCCGATATCAATTTCAAATTAGTATAGCAACCATTTACCCTACTGTTGTATTGTGTACGTGGCCCATTAATCCATGAGTAGATCAACCAGTGCCTACTAAATACATAATTTATTTAATTCTTCTGTCTAGAAATTGAATGCGGTGAAGTGGAAGTTCCTTCGAACGCCGAGATATCATGTTCTGATCACAACCGATTCGAATCGTTCTGCACGTTCACATGTAAGCCCGGGTACATGCTGACAGAAACGTCAGTGAAAGCAGGCAACGGAATCGTTTGTAAAGCAAGCGGAGAATGGGAAGGAGAGACCATCAAATGTGAAAGTGAGAGAACTAGATTGTTTGTTGAATCTTCGATTAATCCGATTCATCAACTTTTGACGAACAGTGTAAGCCTATTACAGTCACCACGGTAACGTGTATTACAGTCACCATAAATGTTAGTAAATGTGCACTGGGAGACCCCTCTAATTCAAGGCCGTGGCGGGGGTTTTCAGACTATTACAGTCACCATAAATGTTAGTAAATGTGCCTGGGGACCCTCTAATTCAAGGCCGTGGCGGGGGTTTTCAGACTATTACAGTCACCATAAATGTTAGTAAATGTGTGGTGGAGGGCTCGAGTCCGCTCCATTCTAACCGATGACATTTTGTTTCGATTTTAGAAATCTCTTGCCCGTCTATCGGATTTACGAATATTGAGAACGGTGAGGTTAATTGTAACGATAGCAGCCAGTTCATGTCGCATTGCTTATTCGTTTGCGACGGAGGATATGAGTTAGAAGTCCAGATAAATCTGGATGATCGAACGTCTGGTGTGGTTACGTGCACGGATCGTGGCTTCTGGGATGTATCGTCACCACCAAAGTGTCGGCCAATTCGTTGTGATAAAGAACCAGAGGACTTGCAGAAGGTACGTAGCCGTGTAGAATTCTTCAGCTTTGGTTCGTCTGAGGCTAAGTCTCCCAGCATAAATCATCGTCTCCTTTATTGAAAATTAGAACATTCACAAGCTTTTGGAACTCCACCCTTATAAGTATTGCCCTACTTGAGTAAGAATATAGCGGAGCCAATGGCGGACGATCAATAGATATCTTTAAGAAGATTCACCACAGATTTAACGTCCAGCCTTAGTTTATCGAGAATTATAACATTCACAAACTTTCGGAGCTCCATTCCTTCATCAGGTGAAGGAGTTGAAATTGGAGAGCTCCGAAAGCTTGTGAATGTTATAATTCTCGATAAACCAAGGCTGGACGTTGAATCTGTGGTGAATCTTCTTTACGATATCTATTGACCATCTACCCTTTTCTTCATTACATTCTTTGAATTTAATCCACAGGAGATAAGCAATGGAATACTGAAATGTTCGGACGGCGCAAGTTTTGAATCAAGATGCAAAGTGACATGCTTGGCTGGTTTTGAACTCGACGGCAATGATCAGATAACTTGCGGAAACGACAGAAAATGGGGACCTGTTCTCGGAACTTGCCAGAGTGAGAGAATTTTTTATTCTAAACGTGCAGTGTAGGCAGTTTGGTCCATAATCAGCAACAACTCCCAGTCTGGTAGGTCATGACTGAGCAATATTGCAACATTCCCACACTGTCGGCAGGTGGTCTATTTTGCAACACTAAGGGTGGGGATAGAAAAGGTGGCGTAACTTGTTAAACCTGGTTTGAATTTAGTCCGGATTTAAAAACTTCTAACCGAGCCATCAAAAATTAGAATGGACGGTTTGTAAGATGGAACTTATTCCGTCTACGAAAATATTTACAACCGTGCTCCGATGAGTTTTTCGTCGTCTTATAATAGACGCGTGTGAACACCACGCTTAATTCTTAAACTTATGATGTCTTTTTGATCTCCACTTTGAGTACAGCAAGGTTATAATTGCAACTGTTTTCCCAGAAATCTCGTGCCAGTCTCTGACGGCTCCGAAGAATGGACGTATGGAATGCGACGAAGGATTCAAGTATAATTCACAATGCTTGTTCGACTGTCTGCCCGGTTTCGAGCTCGTTCGGTCTCGCAAAGATCAGGAAGTGACAACGTGCAGAGCGGATGGAACTTGGATCGGGAGAGTACCGATTTGTGAAAGTGAGATTGCGCAATACCTATTTATTTTCAGAACGAACAATATCGATTTTTCAATGCCAACATGATAGTCACAGTCGACCCCCTCCTCCTCCCATGACTGTTGGTACAGAATATCGGAAAAATATCATGAATATCCGCCTTGAGAACGTTCATGTCGATATAAAATTTTGACCCCTTCGCTCTGTTGAAGCGACAGCTGTTGAGTTTGAAATTGGGCGTGCTGATGAATATTCCTGGTTTTCTGAAACAGTTCGGAACACTAGTATAAAGCGCTACTGTATTTTTCTGTATATTTAACCAGAAGACAGTAATTCCAACCATGTCTATTTGAAATAATCACGTGATTCAACGCCTATTTTAGAGTTCCGGTGCGACTCCTCTTACTTGAGACTAAGGAACGGCAAAGTGCAGTGTACCGAATCCAACTCTTTTGAATCGGAATGTGAATTCAACTGCGACAACGGATACGCTCTCGACGGTTCAGCGTTAGCGCGGTGCTTAGTAACGAAGAGCTGGAGCGTCGAGAAACCGAGGTGCAGAGCGAAGACTTGTGGATCCGCGGTGAGTTGGGAAAATGTCTGCGCCACCAGGCGGGGTTGATAAGTACGAAAAGTATAACAGCTTGGCTTAAATGTTAAAATAGCAGTGCAATTTGGACAAAAGAGAGAGAGAGATAGAGAGAGAACTCTATTTTGTCAACCAGGAAAGTATTAAGTACAAGTAACATGAAATCATGATATTCGTTTCTGGTATTGACAGGGTGCCCCGATGTGACTTTGAAGCATCCTCTTCTGTCACTCTGACTTTTCTCCTTTCTTCATCCAAATTATTCTCACCAGGTCCGCCTGGTTTCCTTTTAAACTAACGGTGCGTTCACACTGGGGTTTATCGAACATAACTCACCGAGTTTGAACACCACACTTTCCGGGATTCACGTCATGCAACTGTGCCCATGAACGTAACAGTTCTCAAATCGTCTTTACAATATCTATTGATCGTCCGCCATCGGCTTCACTACACAGTTCTCAGACTGAATTTCGATCAACAGAGCAAACGTCTGAACCGTTTTCGACTCCTTCAATTTTTCCCAGAATGCTGCAAACACCATTTCTTCAAACATAAAGTGTAATGGAACTGAATTCAACGCTGTTTGTGCCCTGACTTGTAAAGCTGGACATCGTTTAGTCGGTCCTTCGATCAGTACTTGCGCTGATTCAAGGCGAGGAGCTACCGAATGGAAACCTCCTCTTGGCAAATGTGAAAGTAAGTTGGTCTAGACTCTAGATCGTCTTTTCCTGCAGTCGTGTTTCTAGGAAGACATGGCACTTTGTGTGTCGACGGAGCAACATTGGCATCATGCTGTAGATTACAACAGTAGGGTATTCCCCTGGCGTTTAGCTGCATTAATATAATAACACTAATAACATAAGGTAACGCTACAGATTACTATAGAAGGGTCTTTTTTCACGTTTCACTGGATTTAGTTTCTTAGGCAGAGATGATACCTTGCGTGTCTGTGTGGCAACACCCAACATGCTCTACATTGCTATGATGGAGACTTTCCTAGCATATGCTACTGAGTCCGTGAATGCCAATGATGTTATACGATATTAATAAATTTATCGGTTTTTCATATTCTTTCTGAACAGAAATCCTCTGTAGCGACGTCCCTGAAGTTGCCAACGGTAAGATGGTCTGTAGCGATGGAAATCGATTCCGGTCAAAATGTGACGTGATGTGCGAACGTGGGTACCGAGTGATTGGCACAACATTTTCGACACAATGTCAAGACGATGGGTCTTGGAATAACCCGTTCCAAACTTGTCACGGTGAGAATTTTTCGTCTTCCGAGTCTTTCTTGCGAGATTCAATCTTGGAGTCGGTTTGGATGTCCCTCGATCTCAAGAGATTATGGCCAAGGTGTGGAATGTGGAGTAACCCTTTCCAGACCAGACACGATGAAATATTTTAGGATTCTGTAAATTGTAAATTTCCTTTTTTTGAACAAATTTTGTTCATTTGCTCAGTAGTCGCTGAACTAAGGTAGCTGATATTTCTAGCATGTCCATAGCGTACATTATCGCCTATTTCCAGTTGAAGTGGGATTCGCTGAATCAAGTGTTGCTCATTGAAGTGTCGCCTGATACATGCTGTTTTGCATTTTTCATAATTCAGTTATTCAGCTATTGATCCGCTTCAAGTTCTGGTTGATTTGTTGTGACATGAGATCTTTTGAGATACATTTTCTTTCGTTCTAAAACTTTGCATCGCGATACGTTTCAGAGGTCAAGTGCGATGCTAGCTACCTCGCTGTAGACTACGGGGCCGTGGAAGCTGGAAACGAAAATAATTTCGGGTATGACTCTCTCTCTCTATTAATAACCGCTGCCAATATTTAGCAAAGGATACTACTTTCAGATCAACGGTCAAATACTCTTGTCCGAGCACAGGGCATCGATTCACTGGGGCGAAGGAAGTCACGTGTCTTGAAAACGGACAATGGAGTCGTCCTAAACCAAAATGTCAAAGTAAGAGCTTTACGCAACAGTGTCTATAAGAGTGCCAATATCATTATTGTAGACAGAATTCTGTAGACATCGACAGAATTCTGTACTTGGAATAAAATTCACAAACTTTTGGAGCTCCGCTCCTTCACCATCACGTTCCAACTTCACCTGATGAAGGATCAGTGTTCCGAAAGCTAATGAATTATACTCCAATAAACTGGACTAGATATTAAATCTGTGGTGACTTATTCTATCTATTACTATAGTAGGGTAGTATTCCGAAAGCTTGTGAATTATATTGTAATAAATTGGACTGGCCGTTAAATCTGTGGTGACTTATTCTATCTATTATTATTTGGATTGTCCATTATATTGTTTCCTTTTCAGAGCTCTCCTGTCCTGCGATCCGACTTCCAAACGGCAACATTTTTTGCAAAGGACGACGTTACAACGACTATCAGTCACAATGTCAGTTTACTTGTAACGAAAACTACGAGAAGATCGGAAGTGACGCCACCGAGTGTCAGATAGACGGGACATGGACGAACCCGACCCCTCATTGTAAAGGTACGTAGAATATTCAGATGACCGTTGATGAATTTGCACAGTCTGTGGGTGAGGCCAACCTCTTGGCCTTATCATTCCAAGTCTGGGCCCCCGTGAGAGCCTGTAAGTCCCCAGTGATGGGGTGGCGTATACATCCTACCCTACTTACGTAAATCAGGTTCATACCAAGTCCTCAGTGTTGAAGAGGTTGTGCGATGCCAACCTCTAGAAATTAGCACAAAATTCTACCTTGCTGTCGCTCCAGTCTACACCGTACTGGGAAAATTGACCACTTACAGACCTACTCAAACCTGACTATTTGTAGGCCCCTAATATTCGCAGTCCTCCTAATGGAGTCTGGTGGCAGTAGGAACGATGCTGAGATGTAGGCTACTAATGTTTGTCCAAATTCGGTTAAATTTTCTCCCTGTGAGAATTTTGCAGTAAGGATTTTGCTGGATTCTTAACGATCAAATCGAATACCGAATAGACGCGGCTCACCTAGTTATTAACCTAATTCGATAAAATATGATTGAAAATATATCATTAAAAAATGGCATGCCATGTCTACGACTTCATGGCGTGCTGTCAGGGTAATAGCAAAATGTACCAAAAGACAGGAAGTTGTATTGATCTATTTTATTGATTTCAGGTCATTGTGATGTAAAACTCGATACGTTGAAGAACGGCCAATCAGATTGCACCAATTCAAACTACCACAAGAGTAGATGCAGCTTCCAATGTCACGAGAGATCGCCGAACGAACCATCGTTTGTTTTGTACGGAAACGACTTCTTGACTTGCAGAGTGAATGGACGATGGGATGGAACTCCACCGTGCTGTCTCCGTAAGTAGCAACCTCATTGTGGATAGGGGTTGGGGGTGCGCTGAAGGGCGCAATTAAGCTCTTTGTGGGTGGATGGAGGTTGCTGACGTAAATCTTTTAACCTGGTATAAATTTTATACCGGGTTTACGAGCCTGTATTCGTCCGACGAAAAGGGAGGATAGAATTTGAAATATTGCATCACCGGAAAGAAGGGTGAAGGTTGCTGTTATATCTCAGCCTTATACCCAAACCACGATATGAAATTCAGAGGTTGTACACTCTTCACTTGCTAATAATCCCTCCGAGGTGCACGAGGTGCATGCATGAGTGACTTTATAACAGCAATGGAATCAGTGACACATATGTCTCACTTGAACATCACAGTTGCCATGCCAATGGTCAATACGATCGTGGTAGTCCTTCACATGGTATTAATCCCAATTATTCTTTCCAGGTCAATGCCAACCGAACGCAAAGATGGATCTATTTTTCATTGTGCATTCGAGATACAGCTTATCTTTCCGTGTGTGGTCTGACATCACCTCGCTAGTGAACCGGATTTTGGACAATTTCCTCATCGGACGTAATAACGTACTTGTCGGGGCGGTCCGATATCACAGAGAAGTTGACGCGAAAAATGAAGTCTTGTACCGACGTAATCAGAATAAAGCGAAACTTCAGCGGGATATAAAACATCTGAGACTTGGTGGATGGGGTAGGTTACTCAATCATAGGTGAAACTCTTGCGTGCCTGCGTGCCAAGATGCTTTAGTAGCGTAAGGTTTAGCAGTGTTCCCCATGAGCACGTGGCTTCGCGCGACCACATTGTTCCCCATGAGCACGCCTGACCACATTGTTCCCCATGAGCACGTGGTTTTGGGTGACCACAGTGTTCCCCATGAGCGTGTTCGCCGACCACTTGTTCCCCATGAGCACGTGGCCACAGTGTTCCCCATGAGCACGTGGTTTCGCGTGACCACAGTGTTCCCCATGAGCGCGTGGCTACCCCGCGGTCCTAGTGTTCCCCATGAGCACGTGTTCCACGTGACCACAGTGTTCTCCGTGAATGCAGTGTTCCCCATGTGCAAGTAACCACAATGCTCCCCATGAGCACGTGGTTTCCCATGAGTTAAATGAACAATTTCCCATGCACAGGAGCAAACACTGGTAAAGCACTGAAACACGTCGCTCAGACCAGCATCCAGGTAGCAGCGAATCGACCGGATGTTTCTGACACCGTGATTCTGATCATGAATGAAAGAAGCCGTGATGACGTCACAAGTGCGGTAGAGATGCTAAAAGCAAAGAATGTAACGGTACGGTATAATTCGGAGTTTCGGACATCGGGACAGTCCCAGGCCATCTAAAACTACACAACCGATCTTGTGACAGTAAATTTTATAAAATGTCTTTACACCAGAATGGTCCAGCCTTGCACGAGATTGTTAAATTTGAGATGCACTTCCCAAACCAGTCACGTAAGTCACTGTTTCTACATGCACAAATCACATATGCATTCATTGCATACAGTTCCAGTGTGTAAATCTTGTAGCATAGACCCCAGCGTGGCGTATTGCATATCCCCTCTCATCACGTCATCAGTAACATGGTATTTCTAGATCTACATCGTCGCGATCCAAACTAAGAAATGGTCGTTGTCTATGGATGAGATCAGCAAGATCGCCAGCTATCCTACCAAGCATCACGTCATCGTTGTCGACGGTTACGAGCAACTTTCAAATCCTGACCTCAGCAAAGAGATCGCGGATAGATTATGCAAGAACCCATGCTTGTAAGTTGTGTTCCCCTGGACCACGTGGTTCCCCGCAAGCGCAGTGTTCTCCATGAGCACGTGGTTCCCTGCCAGCGCAGTGTTCCCCATGAGCACATGATTCCCCGCGAGTGCAGTGTTCCCCGCGAGTCCAGTGTTCCCCATGAACATGTCGTTTTGCGTGACCATAGTGTTCCCCAGGAGCACGTGGTTCCCCGCGAGCACAGTGTTCCCCATGAGCACGTGTTCTCCGCGAGCGCAGTGTTCCCCATGAGCACGTGATTCCACGTGACCATAGTGTTCCTCATGAACACGTGATCCCTGGTTCCCGCGATCACAGTGTTCCCATTGGCACATGGGTCCACGTGACCACGTGGTTTCCTCCAAGTGCAGTGTTCCCCATGAGCACATGATTCCCCGCGATTCCAGTGTTCCCCATGAGCACGTGACCACAGTGTCTATGTATGTAAGTCGTCAATACCTCTTCACGTAATGAAGGAGCGGAATTCGGAAAGCTTGTGAATGTTATTATTCTCAATAAACCAAAGAGGGACTTTAAATATGTGGTGAATCTCCTTACGATATCTATTGATAGCCCGATAGCTTGAAGTATGGAAACCTAAAATAGTGGAGCCGATGGCGGACGATCCAAATAGTAATAAGTATAATATAAGTCACCACAGATTTAACGTCCAGTCCAGTTCATTGGAACATAATACACAAGCTTTCGGAGCTCGGCTCTTTCATCAGATTCATCACCTGGACGTTAAATCTGTGGTGACTTATTATATTTATTACTTCAGTAGGGTAATACTTATATTAGCAGGGGAGAAGTTCCGAAATCTTGCAAATGTTATAATTCTCAATACACCAAGGCTGGGCGTTAAATCTATGCTAAATCTTCTTTACGACATCTCCTGATCGTCCGGCATCGGCTCCAATATATTCTTCAATGCTTACAGAAATTATCAATTTTTCAGGCACGATGCTCAATACCTCCAACAGACGGAGAGTTATTTCAAAAATGATAAACCGCTAGTGGGCGCTAAACTATCAGATTTTACTCTATGAAGAAATCAAGAACTCATGATGTGCGACGTCACAGCTTCAGTGTCGAAATTTTTAAGTGTCTGTTCCATTATTATTTTCAAGCAAAATAAAATTTCTTTCGATGCCGTGACGTCATATTTCATCATGAGCAGGATATGGTCCATTTTGGAGGAGGCGATTCGGGAATCTACAATATCCAATCAAACACCATGTAGGGACTTAGGGTGTGGAATATTCCAAAAACGTTCTTCGCCGGTTATAGAAAGAAGTTCACCTGAATTCAGATTCACCAGTACATCTGTAAAACGAGGGAACATAAATTTGAAGTAGCATGGCGATAAAGAAGTAAATAAATTAGAAATTCCAATACATATTACACGCAAACACGAGGCTGCAAGGCGCAGAAAAAAGCTAGTCAACTAGCTAGCAACGTAGTCCAGCCACTGAGCCTACTTCTGTCTGCGACGCGTTGTAACAAATATGGCAAGACGTAAGTGTAATTTAGATAGAAACTTTTCAATCCGCTAGGTGACAGGGGTAAGCTGGGGACAATTTTAAATAGTACTTCTGGAAATTCTTCGCACGAAACGCTCACATCAAACAATATCAATACCTCAGATAAATTCGAAATTTTGCAGAATTTCACGTTTGTTATCTTCATTTCCTGTAGATTAATAAATTTTGGTCAACTTTTAAAGCCATTTCTGATGAAATTAACGGTATTAAAGTCAAAATATCGTGGTAGAATATTGATCCATCTGGTAAGAACTATGACGTCTTTCGGCCTCTTTGGTCGATTACGCAATCCTGACAACTTCCGCTTTCGAACAAAAGGTGAGGAAGCGGTTGCATAAGTTTTATAGTGGCGGGACTTTTGTTGAGGCAGTTTATATACCAAGCCCCAGGCTGTGAGGCGGTTGTTCAGTGTAGATGAGACTGCTCGAATCAGGTATTTTTTGGTGATTTCATCGTCTCCCTGTGCTTCTAAAATACCGGAGCCCCGTGCGCAACATTTCTCGGCCTTCAAGGCTATAAAATGCAGTTTGGATCGAGATGATGAAGCCGGAACGCATTAAATTCAGTCTAGATGGGAGAGGTTTTAGAAGGAAAGCAGGGACACTAGATCAGTCCATCACAAGCATGAATTTAACAGAAACTCATTTCCTTCACTTTCAGTAATTGAAATATTGTCTAACCAAGCCGTATACAGGTCATCTCATTTGCATAGCAAGAGAAAATCTCAAACATGGCCGGAGTCTTCGAACTTGATCTTGACTGTGGACCGGCGAACGGCATGGAAGAAATCTACGAATGCGGCGAAGTACCGAACGAAACCATGGAAGAACAACAAGACGTTCAAAAAATCGAAATCCAAGACGCGTTGGTAAATCGCGGAAAAGAAAAAATCGGGCCACATTGCTTCCAGTTGTTGAAAGTTTTAGGAAAAGGGGGATACGGGAAAGTATTCCAAGTACGAAAAACAACATCGCCAGAAAAAAACCGAATTTTTGCGATGAAAGTACTCAAAAAAGCGACTATTGTGAGAAATCAAAAGGACACTGCTCATACGAAAGCCGAAAGGAATATTCTTGAAGACGTGAAACATCCGTTTATAGTAGATTTAATATATGCTTTCCAAACGGGTGGAAAATTGTATCTAATATTGGAATACTTGAGCGGAGGAGAATTGTTTATGCATCTTGAGAGGGAAGGAATCTTCATGGAAGATATGGCATGGTGAGTCGTTGTGAGTGATATATTTTTGTCCATTTTCATCGTTGCACGTGGCTGGTGCAACCACTAGAAGAATGATACTTGCCGTTGTGTCGGACTGCAATTCATGGCAGATCTCGAAGAGAATTTACGGGCGCAAGAATTTGATCCACAACGGGTAGGCAGAGTGTTCAAACCATGTATGTTTTGACATTCCCGTCGTTTCCCTGCGCGCATAACGTTTAATCGAAAATATCTCGCGTGCTCACCAGCCACGAAATGCAAACTGGTAGTTCTGAGAGATATATCCAATCCTTGCATGTTACTGGTCTGCTACTGGTAGAGTGGAGAATTTTGTTGATGTATATAATTATGCTCTAAATGAATTGATTTATTAATATTTCACAAATTGAAATGGGGCATGCACAGAATTAATATGTTAGGAAAGTAACAGACACATAGCCTCGGAAAATTAGCCTAGTAAAATGCAAGGAAAATACCCAAGATGGAATATATATAAAGCATGTTGCATTGCATGTTTACACAAATTCTGCTGAAAAAGATCGTCTCATCATAATATTTTTCTTTCTAGCTTTTACCTTGCCGAAATAACACTTGCTCTCGGCCATCTTCACAAGGAAGGGATCGTTTATCGAGATTTAAAACCGGAAAATATTCTTCTCGACTACACCGGTCATATTAAATTAACAGACTTTGGACTTTGCAAGGTAAAGTATCGAGTGTTTTTATGTTGATTGTCTCAGTGTTCCCCATGAGCACATGACCACAGTGTTCCCCATGAGCACGTGGCAGCATAATATGTGACGTAACACCCGCGATAAACAAACCCAGAGTTTGACCGAAAGTAAACCCCGGTTCAGACAATTCTTTTTTATGGCGTCATAAAGATCTTCTTTTTGAAAGTGATACACCATCAGCATTGTTGTTGTTTTATGAGCTCATAAATGCAGACATGTACCGTGAATTTCAGTCTTGAGTTTCTAGGTGGCGGAAAATAAATCTCTCTCTCTCTCTGTCTCATAGGAATCAATCCTTGAAGGCAATGTGACGCACACGTTCTGTGGTACGATCGAATATATGGCACCTGAAGTCTTGCTACGATCCGGTCACAACCAAGCCGTAGATTGGTGGAGTCTGGGAGCTCTCATGTTTGATATGCTAACAGGTAGGTTTGAAGATACCAGTATATCTGAAAATTCTTCAATTCGGTCGTTTTCGGCATCGATAATATTGGCTTTTCGTCGATTTTCAGCCGATTATCTACTATATTGAGCTTCTTGCTTTGCCGCAGCTGTTGACAGTTGGGGCGAATCTTCTGTAGGAATGTCATTTCTGTAACCGAGCCGCTGCAGTAGACAGTCTCATAGCTTCTTAAATTCTGAATAAGGATGAAAGCTTTGTTTGATCACTGAATCCTTATAGTTCTCATTGTATTTCTACCAAATGTCATAATATACCCTTTTGTTCCATTGTTCGCCTCATAATAGAAGTAGTGTAAGTTGTAAAAGAATCACTGTGAGGTCACATTTCAGTGAGATGATTCACTTAAATAGAAGCAACTGATTTAAATGACTGTAGCATGCCATAAAAACTTGAAGAAAGCCACAACGATTTCTATATTTCTTGTTTAAGTAGAGGTGCTGGTCACTCTGGAGCGTCAGAATGGCTTGACACAACGGATTCTTTACTCACAATTGTACTGGGAATATATATTTTCTTAGGCAGAGGTTGATAACAGGCCTACCCTATTTTCTGTGCGTCGGTGTGGCAATGTACGGTACGCCAGAGATCACGATACAACACAGTTTACTGGACTGCTTTTCTTGAAGCAGAGGTGTTGCTCTGTGTGACAACACCCAAACATACTTTAAATTCCAATTGTGTTTGTTAAGGATTCTTTACTCACAATTTTACTGCGAAGGCAGAGGTGTTGCACTGTGTGACAACACCCAATTGTGGTTCCTACGAATTCTTTACTCACAATTTTACTGCGAAGGCAGAGGTTGATAGCAGGCCTACCCTGTTCTCTACGTGACATACTTTAGATTCCAATTGTTGTTCATATTCTTCTAAAAGCCAAAATAAACATGCCAACCTGGCATTAGCAATTTTATCCAAATTCTAGAAATTTGAAGAATTTTCTGACTACTTGATATTATTACTCATGATGACTCATCAGTTTTGGTTTCTGTGACGTTTGTTTGCATTATTTCCTAAAAATGCTGAAGGGATGAAACTTGTTAGCTTGGGGGGAAATTTAACAAAGTTTTTCGCTGACAACTGGAATTTAGTTGTGTGGACTTTGTGTAGGTGCTAGTAATATGCCGCTTGTTTTTGGACTTTAAAATGTAGGCCTAGGTCTTTCTTCTTGTATTTTTGTACCGGAAATGTTGTTGTTGTCGTAATAAATTTCATAATAATGATAAGCAGCTCTCTGGAAACTTGTGAATTCAATTCCCAAATAAATTGAGGTTCGTTTGTAATAATTTATTCATATCAAAATTGACACTTGGAAGACTTATCGTTCAGTTCTCATCAGTAAGATTAACTAAAGATATATTTTTACCTGTGAATTTCACAATGTAGGCTAAGTACCGGTAGGGCTTTGAAAGCGTGTGGACTAGTTTTTAAATAAACTTCGTTCCATCTTCACTTGATGAAGGAGTGGAGCTCCGAAAACTTGTGAAATATATTCCAATAAACTGGACTGGACGTTTAATCTGTGGTGACTTACTTAATCCATTACTATTTGGATCGTTCGCCATCGGCGTAAATCAACTTTGACTTAGATGTTTTTGGATATTTTCTGATTTTAATCGAGGTATTAGTAAACTGGACTGGCTGTGAAATCGTGGTGATTTGGTAGTGGAAGTTTGTGTGAGGTAGGCCTACGATTAGAAATTTACCGTTACTGTTTTTTTTCCAAGGCAGATACGATAATCGGCCTTTCACATGACTGATGGCCGAATAGATAATCCAAAAAACGTGAATAGCCTATGGGCCTCGATAGTCGATATTAGGCCGATATATTATCTGATTATTGAGGCCGATATCCAATATTGACTTCCTTGAGCTTGACCAATTGCCGATGGGTGTGTCTTGGGTGTGGTTAGGCTGGTTGTAAGCTGACCTTTGAAAGCTTGAGTGCACCACCCCTCAATTGTATAATATCTTCACCTTCCAGGAGCACCACCTTTCACGGCAGAAAATCGAAAGAAAACAATTGAGAAAGTCCTCCACGGAAAATTGACGTTACCTCGATATTTAACACCGGAAGCGAGAGATTTATTAAAAAAGCTTTTAAAACGACACACAACGTCGCGTCTCGGTGCTGGACCGTCTGACGCTTCTGCCGTACAGAACCATCCATTTTTCAGGCACATCAACTGGAATGATCTACTGAACAAACGGGTAAGAAACGCCGTAATTATATATCGTTCGCAATCCACCACAAATACTCCCAAATTTGTCACATTTCAAAAGTATTCAGCGATTTTTTAAAAAACTGCAGGAAACGTCTAAGATTATACACACACACACACACACAACTATGCGAGAACGACGTGCATATGCAGGTTAGACAAAGAAAAGCTGAAGGAAGTTGAGTGCCTCCACTCCTTTGCACAATCCTTGTCATCTAGCGAGAAAGCTATGGAGACCATTTAAAACAACCCGAGCCTACCGGTTTCGTGGCTGACAACTCTTACTATCACAAAGCCAGCACTGTCCTCTGTGGCGGCCTGGATTGGAGTAGGCTATAATCGATGTGAAGAGCGAGTAAAACGAGCCCAAAGCTTCCGTTGCTTAATTTCTCTCACTTTTACAGGTGGAACCTCCTTTCACTCCTCCAATCAAGAATGAAGAAGACGTCAGTCAATTCGACGTTAAATTCACAAAACAACCACCGGTCGACAGTCCAGATAATTGTCCTTTATCAGAAAGTGCAAATCAGGTTAGACCATTGGACACTCACTGTCCGTAGGCTCTAGAGCGCTTGATTAGAGATACTGATAGTTGACTTATAGATATAGAAGATAATCAGAGATCAAACCTATGGTTAAAGTTATTCAGAGAATAATCATTAGCTGATCTGAGATTAAATCTCCAAAGTTGATCTGAGATCAGCTGTGGCAGCAGAGAGTAGTCGGGCCTACTTTTTCACTTTTATTTGAAATTTATACCGACTACTGTGCCCTGGGCCCGTTTGGGAGGGGCAGGACATTAAGAATTTTAAAATTTAATTTGTTTAGGTGTTTCACGGCTTCACTTATGTTGCTCCATCTGTTCTCGCGAGTCTACACGAACAAGATCAAGAAACGATTCCACGAATGAGGTCGCCGCGAATGTTTTCAGGGAATGCAGTCAGGTAGGATCTTGAAGTCTTATTCTCCACACAAGGGTCAAAGTTGAAAGGTCACTACAGGAATCATCTCCAACCATTGATATTAAAAACCAAAAAAAATGTTGTAAAAAATTTGAACTGTCCCTGCTGTGAGATAGTCTATCTATTACTATAGAAGGGTCGTGTTCTGAAAGCTTGTGGATTATATTCCAATAAACTGGAATGGACGTTAAATCTGTGGTGACTTGTTCTATCTGTTACTATTTAGTCCATCCGTCGTCAACATTCTCTCGTATTCTCAGCTCCATGTATCCTTGGCACTCACAGACGATGGCGGGAGAATCGTTCCCTATGGAAACGGACGAGATGGACTGTGACGTCGGAGTGCCCGTCGTCGTGACAACAGCATCGGCCGTAACAAGCAAAACCGCTCCGTTCGATTCATCTCACATGACGTCGAGTACAAAAAGCAAATTAAGTAGTGAAAAATCTACGCCGATTCCGGTACGCTTTCCAGTGTCAAAGTTCAAATGAAGAGGTTGTACTGTCTCTAAATAGCGATGGAATGCTCGAGTCACTTTGAACTATCATTGACTTTTAAATAGTTGTGACTTTCATGAACACATCTGCATAATTAAATGATGGAAGTCCGAACCCCGCCGACCACAATTTGTGTAAGATATCTATCTGTCCAGCTCTGGTTTTCTTTTCTGCAAAGTCATGTTTGCAATTGAGCGTAAAGCTAACCGAGAGAGTGCCACCCTGGAAACGGTTACCAAGTTCCATTTACTTAAAATAAAGTTCTCTTCCTGATTCTCAGAATTTCTATTCCCAAGCGATTAGCGTAAAAGACTAGTCTTAACGCTGAGCGTGAGATCGACCGGTTCGAAGTATCCTATGTTTCCTAGACGTAAGCAGATAATCAACTGTCACGCTAAAATCAACGCGGTGTACGCTCTCAAAATTTCATCTGCGACGTATTAATAATGAAAGTCGCAACTTGTAAATATTATCGTGTCATTATTTATTAACTTTCTATTTATATTTCGTTGATCAGGTACCACCGTTAGTATATCCGGTATTAGTGCCAATTTTTAAACCCTTCAACGAAGGATTATTCTCAAATTTGTCAGCCATTATGACTCAAGCTTACTTTGTGCTGTCACAATGCTAATACGTGTATTTTCACCTTGCGAAAGACTGTTCAACCATTCTGTGTCTCCATTGGACCGAATCAAGGTTCCTTTTAGGGAGCTACCACAGAATCAAATACCTGACTGTCATGTGCTTAGCGCCGCGTTGTCATAACGACTGCCATGAGCAGACTGCCTTCATATTCAAATAATTGTGTGTGGCGCCTTTCGTTACATAACAAATCTTGTAGCAACACGATCAATTGTGGTGTCATAATCAGTTTTTAAATGATGAGCTATCATAACAAACTCTGCTATTAAGTTCAATTGTTGCATGAACAATGCATTTTGTTCCACCCACGGCGGTGGAGGTTTGTTATCTGGTCTAACTTACTATGTCAGAACTGTCCTCGTGTCCAGTAGGAATCGATCGATTTCGTATTTTTACGATTGTCAGTATCAGCGTCGAGTAAAGATGCCGAAATTAGATATCGTCCGAAAGTCAGCAAATGACCGGTTTTCATGATTTTTTTATTATCGTCCATCATGTCACGTCGTGTCGGCCTTGAAATACTGATACTGATACCGGTCGGTTTCTACTGTCCAGTGGTACTGTCGCATCAAATGTAATCTTTTCTGCTTCGTTTTGACGGCTATATAATGCCTCGACTTGCGATGGGACGGAGTGGAGTTCTGATCTTGTTTGCCATTTCATTGCAATTTATGGAATAATAAAAAGTAGTGAAAAACCAATATTTTGCTACCCATGGAAAAATCTCGGTGTGAAAAGGTTGAGTTTGCGTAGGACTTAAGTAAATTCATTCAAGAAATTTATTCCGAGAATTTTTGTCGCTTCGCTTAAAATTTTGCAGCCGTGAAGCCGAACGCCCTCAGCTCTTCTGTTTGTGTCCTTTCTTGCTCGTTCTTCTCCGTGCATGTAATGTCAGATATGTGATTTTGCCAAGACCCCTTGGCTGATTGTTGAGTCAAAGCTTTTGTAGTTCTTCGTTTTGGTCATTCATTCCATCTTCGTCTGATTAAGGAGCGGAGCTCTGAAAGCTTGTGAATATTCAAATTCTCAATAAACTAAGGCTGGACGCTAAATCATTGTTGATCTTCTTTACGACATTTATTGATCGTCCACCGTCGGATCCACCACACTCTTCGTGTTATTCGTATCACTTACGTAATAATTTGTCCCAAATTTCTTTTGGATCGTCACTGTGTTTCGGCAACGTTGCCGCTAGATCGCCTATGATTAGAATTGCGTCGGTCGTATGAATAACGTCGTCAATCTTTCGGTCCAAATTTGAACTTTGAACTCTTGTAATATTTCGCTTCAAAAATTCATATTTTGCAAGTTTTTCTTCCGTTCTGATGCATTTTTTGCAAGATTTTGGATCATGCAGTTTTTTGCGATTCGCTGACTTCGTTGCAGTCAGTAAATTAGCCGTTTTCAACCGATTTACCAATTCTTTTGCAACAATCGTTTCATTTTCTTTATTTGGTTGAAAATTTTTTAGAGTAATCTCACCACATTGTGAAGTCACAGTTCTCCTCAAGCTATTTTCAGTTGTGGCGTCACAGTTTTCGAAAGCGTGTGTTCCAATTGGTTGAGAAATTTTATTTCCACGTGATTTTGCGAATTTTGGAACAGTGCTCCCCTCTTGTGGTGGAGTTTCAGCGCAGTCGCCACAACCGATTTTTGTTGTCTCGGATTTGATTTCAGTCTTTTCTCGTTTTCGTGACTTTGTGTGTCGACAATTGTTTGTGTTTACGACTCCCGCCAACTTGGCAACTTCGTAGATTTGATCTCTGTCTTCACAATTTTTGAATTTATGACCTGTTTCAGTCTTTGACTCTCGATGCTGCCTCCTAGTGGTTGAGAGTAGATTCAATCGCTGTTGGATAAAGAGAGCTTTCGTCTCGGCCTCCATGATCTCTGAAATCGATAACCAAGTTACTGTATTGTGACCTCATTTTAACCAGAAGGTTGTGTTTGTGATCCGGACTTTAAACCAGAAGGCCTCTTCACTATCATCCGGAAGCATCGAGACATGCATTGAGCATTGACCTGGCATATATATATTACCTTAGAAGGGTTGCAAACACCATAAATTCAACAGAACAGATTTTGCGCTAAGCCCTGTATTGCTCATTGGAACAGAACATGGTTGCAGGCAAGTCATAGGTTCATTTGGTTTTGTGCAAAACAGGCCCCTGTTTGATTTTGTACGTATGTATATTTATTCACCAGTGTTCCCCATGGGCACATGATCAGTGTTCCCCATGAGCATGTGGGCAGTATGTATGTATGTATATTTATTCACCAGTCGAAGAGAAAAGAAGATCAAAGCGAGAGACTATTCTCATTATAGAAAAACTGACTGGCAAGCAGGAGATGAGCCACTACCCCTTAATAAAGCGAGATAGATTTACTTCAACTGATCTTAGTTTGAACAACGACACCGTGGGTGACTCGACTACCTCGAGAGGGATTGAGTTCCATATGTGGACTACCCTGACAGCGAAGGAGTATTTCCAGCATTCATGATTGGCAACGGGTAAATAGAGCTTGAACGAATTTGAGCGAGTTCTTTTGTAAGGAGTCCATTTGAAGAAGGAATCGAAGGCATTGCTGCATTTACACAGATTTACATAACATGCACACACTACTACTGGCGCAGGTCAGACAAGGAGCCGGAAGGCTCTCTTATCCTCAAAAATAGCATCCTGACTGGAGAAACCATGTGATGAAATTCAACAGGCCCAATTTTGCTCACCAGCTCTGGCCACTCCACGCCTTCACCTGTGACAGGCTAAACTTCTCAATCAACGTTCATTCAATATTTTGGTAATATTTCTCGCCTCTAAAGTTCCACAGTCAACAGGAGTTATCTGGAGTACGCAATCCAAATCATCACTAATATTAATATTTCATATTTTAATCAAACTAAAAACAACAAAAAGCAGCTTCAGTAAAGCAACAGTGTGAAAAAGAATTCAACTTGCTAAGAACTAAACATTTCATTCGGAAAAAGCGAAAATATTTGACAAAACATTTTATCTACGAAACGCTACAGTGAGAAAAACGTGAAAAATGTCATAAAATCCCCCAAAATAGCAAAGATATGGCCATGAATGTAGTGGTATGTCAAAGCGAATCCTTTGATAATTCTCGCTCCAAATAGGAATTGCCAAGGTAAACAATGTTTTTCATTAACCAGCAGGCTTATATGACTCCTCCGTCAGGTCGAAATATGCCAAAAAGTAAGACAAATGCCTAGTTACGTCTCAAAATTCATGCCTGGTGTGCAACTGTAGGTGTAGAGAAAATGGACAAGATCTGACAGTATCTGAATATCATATGAGATTCTCTTTTCTTCAAAAAGATTAATTCAAATGCCTTCGGAGGTCCATTAATTTATCAGGTACAAAATATCACGCGGCACAGGTATAAAAATGCACAATCAGTTAGGACAAGTTCTTAATATCCTCAAGTTTGTCTACCATTGACTCTATAAAAATACTTTTTCAGTGTAGTGTAGGCCTATGTAACAGGCATATACATCAAGTGAACGGCTGAGTTCCATCGAAAAGTATCAGCTTCAAGGTTGCTAAAAACATGAGAAAATTGTTTGAAAACAGCAATTTTTGACCACCACCGATACGTAAAATATTCGCTACTGTATTGCGAAATGAAAGGTTCGCATTTTTTTTTTATTAATATTTATATAATTTGATTTTATGGACTTCTTTATCTTGGCACTCTCGAGCCCGATTGTAGTAATAAAATGTTCCATCTTTTCGTTGAAGTTTCTTGATGTAACCAGAACACGGCCATCTTTCTGGCTCGACGTGATTTACAACTTGATATTCGAATTCGTCCCGGTAACCAGCTGCTTGGAATCTGAAAATTAGGAGCAAAATTTTAGAGACTGCCTCAGAAAAGATTTTTAAGATACCAGTAATATTGCAGTTTTTGATGATTTATTAAAAGGTTCTTGAAACTGCTAAGGCCACTTAGGCTGCATGTTGTCCCTTATAAAATATCCCGTGTACTGACACCGTACAACTTCCATAAATTAGGGCATTCAGTGTAGCGATATTACAGTGCTTGTCAGGCTTCGAGGACCAAATTATGGATATTGCGGTTCGAAGGCTGTGGACCCTCAAATGCGGAAGGTCTGGTTATCTTGTCAAGGATAACATATCAAATCCATAAGTTTCCAGGCACCGTTGGACCAACGCGACAGACATGATTTATGCCACTGGACCACGACGTAAGACAGCAACCGGAGTCTGGAATGAGTTTTCAGCATTATTATCACAAACCTGAACGCGTTTTCGACTTCATCATCCCAACGTTTTGCCCTCACCATTGACTTTGGTTGAGGCATTTCTGGTAGAACCCTGGCAGCAGCAATAGCCATATTACATAGAATATCCTGTTTTCGAATGTTTTCAACTTTCAGCTCCAACGCAACGATTTCAAATATTTTTCCACGTTTCCTAGCAACTTCGTCACGCACAAGTGATTACTGCTGGTTCTCAGACATTTATTCTCTATGATATAGCTGATTAGAAAATTGTATATATATATATATATATAGCTTGTATATATGCTTAGCAGTACACAACTTGAATACCGCACGCCGTGAGCACTTCATGATTATACCAAGTGACTACAGACTATATTCTAATATCAATTGCAGGCGAGCCAAAGTGAGTTCCGTAAAAGTAAGGCGAGCTTATAGGCCTACCACTAAGGTCATGTACGTTAAGTCAACGCCTACGGTAGATAGGCTACGCTTGTCAATACTTCCAGTTTATAGCCCGGATCACTTTCACAACACTACTCTGCAATCCTCCAATATTGACTACCAAACAGAGAAGGCATGGATACCAATTTTTAAAGTTTTTGGTTTAGCTCTGTCGGGAATAAAACCCCTTTAGGTTAATTTGTTTGTTTATTCGGAATTTATGACGTTTTCAACTACTAAGGTCATATACGCCAGGTCAATGCTTACGGTACACGTGTCAATACCTCCGGCCTATATAGCCCGGATCACCACCACCACGACTCTTCGCATTTTCCCGAAACCGACTGTCAAACAGGGAAGGAACTGATATACGGACTCAGTCAGGCCTTATAATCACTCTCTCTTCTCTCTATTACTGTTTCTCTCTCTCTCCCTGGCTGTTGTATAAATACACAACTGCAGACTGCATATTTTCCAAAACTTTTATTCCGTACTAAAGACGAGTATGCTAAATATAAAAAAGCACAAATATTTATACATTAAACAAAGAGATGGCTGTATTTTTGGCAAATTACGAAGTACGTCTGTAAAAGATTCCAGCCTATGTTGTAGGTAATGCCTGACTGTAAGAGGCTGTTTCCGTGCGACCCCGGCATTATAACAGCGTCAGATCTGATACCCGTTTGTCTCTATAAATTGACCGATATTGATTTTTTTTCAATGCCGATACTAATCGACCCTTTTGCCTGGCTGATGGTCGACGTCGGAAATTGCAATCGGAAATTCATGAATATCGGACTTCGATTAACGTCTTTAAGCTGATTATCGGCTGATTTTTAAGGCCGATATCCAATATTGACTTTCTTACTTATTCACGGTCGATACCCGATAATCGCAAAAGTCAGAATATCGGTCGACCCTCCAGAATATGATATGGCCCGCGAGACTGACGTTCGCTTAATTCTCAGCTAGTTACTGTAGGGATCAACCACCTACGTCTAGTGCAAATACCCGGCAGATTAAGACGGTTGCGATAGGATTGGCAATCAAATGCTCTACCATCAAATCACTGTCCTGGTGGCACCACTTGCTGAGGCAACCCCAGACCGTAATGCAACCCTTGGTTAGCAGCGGGTTTTAAACTCCGCATTGTCCCTTGGCGTTATTTTCCTCATTTGCAAAGCTCTCGATGCAAAATAGACTTCGTTACGTCACGTTACACTTCCGTTAGCGTAATCGTATGCTTTGTGACGTCACCGGCTTCCTCGCTACGTATCTCGATGATGAAAGTGTCCTCGTTGCTATAGTGACGGATAATATTGTCGTCCATGCGTACCAAGATTCTAGAAACAAAATATGACGTCAGGCATTACAGAGAGATGAGGGGTATAGACAGGTCATTACAGGGAGAGAGAGAGAGAGAGAGAATTGGCTTAGCTATATAGGATATGGGGTGCTTCAACACTATAGATATTCCACTAACCCCCGCCTCGCCCTGGTAGTTTTAATATAATATGCCGTCAAACTTGCAGAAAGAGAGAGAGAGAGAGAGAGAGAGAAATACACAGTCGTCCAGTTTAGCCAATTAGCTTGCCACTGACGCCTTAGAAAGACCTGGCATGAGACTTTCGACCACGTGCCCGAGGAATTTAAGAGGGGAGTGACGCCTCTGCGCCTCCACAGTTGCGGGCCTGCCGGTAGACTTAATAAGATAGTTACCCTCTTTTTGATTTCTTGAAGATATTTTTGATGTGTTGTGATGGATAGCCAAACTTCTCTTCAATCTGAAAACATTTTCATATTTACTACCGTGTTGCTTAATGTTGGTTTTAAATACGAAAAATAATGTAGTCGGTGGCGGACGATTCAAGTAGTAATAAATATAATAGGTCACCACAGATTTAACGTCCAGTCCAGTTATTAAATGTATGACGTTTTCAACCCTACTAAGGTCATGTACGTCAGGTCAATGCTTAGCATACGTGTTGATAAAATCACGGGTCACGGGTCACGAACATACCGATAATTTTAGTCCAGCTAGGCTTGGTGTCTCCAGCACTAGGCCGTCATAGATTTCTTCCGTCGGCTGCCTCACGTATAGAAGAACTCTTTCGTGTTCATTTTGGCGGGATAACTTTCGTGACGTCACATTCTCGTCATCATCAGTATGCTGACGTTTCATAATTGGTCGATCAGACGCCTCCTAGACATAGAAAATAACATGTTGTCGCGTAATCAATTGTGTGAGAGAGAGAGAGAGAGAGAGAGAGAGATAGACAGAGAGAGAGAATAGCATTGTTGTCACGTGATCAATGGAGAGATAGCGGGCAGGGAACACTGTGCTTAGGGAGGAACCATGTGTTCGCGGGGAAAACTATGCTCACAGGGAACACTGTGCTCATGGGGAACACTGTTCTCACGGGCCAACCGCGTGCTCGCGGGAACACTGACTCACCGGAAGTACCACAAACGGTTGTTCTTTCTCTGTAGCGACAACTGGCGGCGCAGCTTTCGGAGAGAGAGGCGTTGCTGGTGTAGTTGTTGAGACTGGTGACGTCACGACCGCGTGAGATACGGATGAGTGACCTGAAAATAGATCATAGAGCCTAGTTAAGCCTTGTAATCGATTGTACAACATTCAAGTCCAATCTCTCTCTCTCTCTTTCTCTCTCAAAATATAGCTACCTATATGTCAATGTATGAACAGGACAGGTCTATCTCTCTTTCTCTCTCTCTCAAAATATAGTTACCTGTATGTCAAGGTATGAACTACACTTAGGTCTTGCTCCATTTCTCTCTCCCCCTCTCTCTCTCTCTCACACACACACACACGACGGAATGTAAATAAAATATAGCTACCTGTGTGACCAGGTACAAAGAGGAACGGCCTCGTTTCGAGGTCGTTCGTGGTTTTGAACGATACGAAATCTAAACGTTTCAGAAGTTGCTGACCGGTAGCCGGTTGTTGAGATCCGCTAGTTGGCGCTGGTTTCAACTCTGCTAACGGTAGCAAGTTACTGGACGATGACGATGATTTGACTGTGACGAAAGAATTTTCAACTGTGATAAATATGAAGTTGAATTGTGTGAGAAAGAGAGAAAATGAGAGAGAGAGAGAGAGAGAAATGAGAAATTTTACTTACTAAATATCTCATCTCCGCATCTGACAGTCCACCACCGGAAAGAGAGAGAGAACTGGGAGAGAAGAGAGAGAGAGAAAACGAGAGAATCTACTCACCAGATTTCGAATTTTTTTGCCTTTTTCTTGACGCCTTACGTTCTTCGTCTCGTATTTTCCGTTCAGCCCCCTAAAACAATATAATTTACAGGTTTTCAGAGCTCTCCTCATTCATATCTATTACTAAGCTAGACTGCGAAAAATGCTGGAGCCGATGGCGGACGATTCAACTAGAAATAAATATAATAAGTCACCACAGATTTAACGTCCAGTCCAGTTTATTGGTATATAATACACAAGCTTTCGGAGCTCCGCTCCTTCAACAGGTGAAGATGGCCTGCTATGCCTGGCCTGTTATGTTAGTGGTCTTGCCTAGACTGTGCTTCGCCGCAATTTCCGTGGAGGAAGGCTTACCTTATCGCAGAAGACCTTGATCTGACACTGACCACGATGAAACGGAACGTCCTGGCCGTCGATATATGAGTCAATTTGTAACAATAGGGGAAGTCCCTGAAATGAAATCACGTGATAGTTACGTAGAAACAGACTTTAACAACGTCACCACTAGTCACCTTCCCAGTTGGTCTAGGGGTTAGGATTCCTGGCTTTCACCCAGGCGGCCCGGGTTCGATTCCCGGACTGGGAACGTTTTTTTTTCGGTCGCGTATATGACCTTAGTAGGGTAGAGAAATGTGACGCGCGTGAGTCCCGTTTTTTACGAGCGCCGGGAGACGATGGGAATGCCGAAAATATATGGTTTGAGCAATCTGTCTACTCATTATAGATCAAATAAGGCACAAAATAGGCTCCGGCTATGTGATATGCTCGCTAGTATGCGCGGACGGGAAGTTCTCGTCGAGATATGTCACGAAATGCCAAACCACATATCAATGGGACCCCGACAGGTAGTCTTTGGCCGGAACCATACGTGGCGTGTTAGGATGCTGCGTAAGCATATCTATCTACAAACCTTTATTCCTTTCTGTGCGCTGAAGTCTGTACTCAGGCAGTTGCAACTGACGTAAATCTTTGCCGTCTCGTCAGCGTTCCAACAAAACGCAATTGCATTATGGGCAATCTCTTCTACGTCATAGATCATGTTGCTTTCCTTGTAATCGGCTACAAAAGAAGTGTGACGTCATTGTATTTGAGGTTAACAATATTCCAAGATACGAGAGGATGCAGCCAAAAGTATATAGTCACCACAATTCCAAAACTTTGACTCATTTTGTAGATCATCAAGGGTCAGTTTAACCTCCATGTTTAGTATTAGAGTCGAATAAATCGCCTACCCTCAGTTAAAGTATCACTGCCGGTAGCAGACGATTACGAGGATCGTGACGGTTTAGATATCACGACATTTTGACGACCACATGTATCGCTTCATTATTTCGTCACAGAAGAAATAAAAAAACCGCAGCTGATGATTGGCTGATAACGTCATCGATCGAATTTCAAATTTGCCGTCAAATCGGCCAATTATCTTCAACTGATATTTGAAAATGTCAAATTTTGAAATGACATTTGAATGTTACCACAGAATATATTAGGTTACAATTTTCAAGATAAGTTTATCTGCTGACTCATGTACGGTTTCCGGGTTATTTAAATATAACTAACCACCCACGATCCCACACTGGCTTTAGTAAATAGGTACATTGCGACGCGTCAACATTCACGAGCGGTTCCGCAATTGTATTATGACGTAGGCAACGGACCGATTGTTTTCACGTACTAAGTAATAATGCACATGTCGGATAGGCTCTTATGACACAGTCCGATTGTCATCAAGGGTTTTTGAAATGTGGATCTGCTTTCAGATGGACCAGGTGCAGCGTGCCAGATTCTGACCAGCAGGAAGGCTGTCGGAAGCAGGTGCTTACGTGCGCTAATGACGCATTTATAACTCCATAGGCTTGCTGTGTATATGTCAACTGCTGGCATTTAATAGTGACGTAATAGCCGTATTAATAACGCTAAGTAGCTCGGTCTAATTAATTAACCACATCCGATTAATCGCTCTTAATTCTAATAGCGTTAAATAACACCTGTATTACCATGACAACCGAAATTTTCGAACGCTTTTAAGTACCTGGTACCGGAAAATTAAGAAATATTGGAGAAAGAAGTGGCTGGTCTGAAGAGCTTATTCGATTCGTATTCGGGATCAGATTGCAGGTTGTCATGTTGAAACTGACTATTCTCCGCGAATCGTGGCGATGACCTGCATTTTAGTGGGCCGATGATTGTTCGTAGACATTCCTGGTAGAATGCTTTTACTAGTGCTAGTGGAAATTGCATCGTAGATGCAGAAATTTTGACTTTTTTCCTATAAATCTATATTATTTGAGGGTTTTAGGGTTCTAATAGCTACCGCAGATCATGTTATCCATTCCTGTACAATATACAAACCACCCTATTGAGTGACTGGTCTGAACAACCTGCAGTAGCAGATCAGACCAGCAAACAGTGGCTACCCTGAGACAAGAGTATACCTACCGATATCTATAATTCTTTGCTTAACGGTGTGCTGTCGGGCGTGCCAGTACTTCCAATGACGTAGTTGCTCCTCTTCAGATTTCTGGTCCCCGAACACAGTGTGGATAACACTCTACAACAAAAATTCCTTTCACTTTCCTGATATCCTATAGAGATTTGTGGTCGTTTCAGATTTAAGACAGTTTCAACCCTTCTAAGGTCAGATACGCCAAGTCAATGCTTCCGAAATCCTGAAATGCTGACTGCCAAGCAAACGGTTTGACTCGGTCGGGAATCAAACCTGGGGCTTCCTGATGAGAAGACTCGGTCTTACCTTAATTCTTGAACTGTTCAACTTTTGAATGTCCGTGTTACGGAGGGTAATGGAGTAGAACTGGCCTGCAAAAAGCAAAAGTCAGATCAGTCGGACGCCAGAGTGAGAGAGAGAGCAAAAGAGAGAGAGTGAAAGAGAGAGGGGGAGAGAGAAAGGAAGGGACAGTATGTTCCTACAACAAGGCCTAGGTAATTAGAGTAACATTAAATGCAGTGATATTGTTGTTTTGACAGGGTAGCCCGTTTAGAATGTCCAGGTGCAGGACAGAACGTACTCGGGTCCCAGAGATATTTAGAAGTTACTATTTTTTGGGAAGTTCATGTACACCATACCTTTATTGATGTACGACATCGTAGGGTCGTCTTCTTTCTGTTTCAAACTTTTCGGCGCCTCCATGACGTACTCCATCGGATCTCTAAATAAGACAGTGCTGGTCAAATTAACGGAGAGAAAGGGGGAGCCCAACCACCAGTTTCAAGCCCGGGATATGCTCACTGAAGCGTGCATTCTCTCGTAATGAAGTACGTACAGCTCTCCCTCGGCTCAAGCCTCCCAGGTGGTCTGGGGGTCAGGATTCGTGGCTCTCACCCACGCGGCCCGGGTTCTTTTCCCGGTATGGGAATGGTTTTTTGAACTATGACGTCGTTACACGCTTCACTAACCTTGAAGTTCCGTTGTGTTCCTTTGCTATGACGTAAGAATTAGCCGATTGTGTAGACAATGCGGAGAAATCGATCGTAGCGGCGGGAGCATATGATGATTTTCCGGACAGAGGATACGATATCGACGGCAGAGTTTTGGTTGAAAAATCCTGCAAAAATTTGTTACAACCACTTGTCGATGGTAAATTCCTTCTCTGCTTTGCAGTCAGTAGCGGGGGAAGTGCGGAGCGTTGTAGTTGTGATAGAGAACCGGGCTATGAACGAGATGTATTCAGCCACGTACCGCAAGCATACCCTGACGCCTTGCATTATCTTAGTAGCGTCGTACATTTGAAACAGCAGCAACATTGGAAATTAGAAATAACGATACCGCTAAACGTGCATCGTATAAGCATTGACCTGCCGCGGAACGAAATTGTCAGGCTTTCCACTGCGGCCGTTTTGCATTAGGGGTTGACCAATTATCGCCTCGGCCGATTATCGAGGCCGATATTTGCGTTTTTGCGATTATCGGTATCGGCTGTTAGTCAAGTAAGGAAGTCAATATTGGATATCGGCCTCAATAATCGGACTATAATCGGCCAAATATCGACTTTTGGCCGATATTCATTATTTTTTGGAATATCGATATCGGCCTTCAGTCATGTGAAAGGCCGATTATCGTATCGGCCTTGAAAACCAATATCGGTATGATAAGGGAGCTGCTATTGTGACGCTTAAAGTGAGCTACCTTCAGTGCGTCGCAAGAAGGTTGTGCAAGTTCCCGCTTCACAATCGCCTCCGATCCTATCGTTGCTCTTTGTTGCATTATGACGTCACCGACATTTTCAAGTCGCTGTAGCGAAAATGCAAAAATTTTAATTTTTTTAAAAATTTTGACGATGGATAATGACGTCATTACTTGATGTTTCTCATCAGCGACACCTCGTGGCGGGAGAGATTCGGTAGGTTTGGCGGAACTAATTGGCGGAAGGACAGTTGCGGGTAGATCACCTGAGATAAAGAAAGAAAAAAATTTGAAAAATCTGGATAGTAAGTATCAAATCTTTTGGAAACCTTGCCCACAAGCCTTCGGAACTCCGCGCGTTAAGCAGCCGATAAAGGTGGCGTTTAAATCCCGCAAAAAGAGATTTTTTACTCGGTGTGCCGTGGACACCAGAGAGAGATTCCAACAACTATAGAGAATGCAACAGCTATATCTGTATACTCATGCCCGTGGTACGCACGGGGCTGTTTGGGCAGTGGTTCGTGGTCGCCGATCCGACGCCAACCGGCGAGAGAAAGAACAGCAAATGATATGCGATTAATAATCAGTTATCTAACCTTTATGGTGGTTTGAAATAACATCTTGTGTTGCATTAGCGCCGATTTTCTGAGGCATCGCAGATCTAAAGTGGGAAAGTGATTTTAAATAATATTGAAGATAGTGGAGCCGATCAATAGATATTGTAAGAAGATCATCACAGATTTAGCGTCCAGCTAGCGAGAATTTAAACATTCAGCTTCGGGCCGCCTTCATCAATCAATCAATATTTAAATAATATGTCACACTGGAGACGCATTGGGGAAAGAAGACCGCTATATATACCCGAAGGGTGTCTCACCGGTGAGAAGTAAAATTATGTAAAGGTATTGATATGCGAAAATTATTTGGATTGTAATCAAATCTTGAGAAGTAACTTAACACAGAGTCAACGCAGACGACATTCTCAAGTTCCTATAGTGACGTAACAAGTCCATTGTTTACACCACAATTCTGATGCAATCGATATCAAAAATTATACATTTTTACATATTTTCGGAGTAATTTCGGTGTTTCATTTCGGAAAAATTGTCAAAAACTGACATAGATCTCACGTATGTTATATTACGTCGTTTGTAGTTAGCGACGAAGTGACCATGCTGCGTTAGACGTTAGCTGGTACGCGTATATGATAACAATCGTTTCCAGAGCCCTTAAGCGGTTAGTAAGCTTGTAAATGACAAGTGGCATGTTTTTGTAGCCTTTCCACTGTACGATCTATTAAGCGATATGTTACAGAATTAGGCTGATAGCGTAAAGAAGATAGTACAACGGAACCGATGGCGGACGATCAATAGATATCACTGATTAGATCAACCACAGATTTAACATCCAGCCTTGGCTTGTTGAGAATTATCGGAACTCCGCTCCTCTACAAATGACTTCCTATATCCGATGCCTGAGAAGGAAGCATGTACCTGTTTTTCAATTCTGCGATACTCGACGGATAGCTCAACAACCTTTTCTCCTTCGGAACCTGAAATGATGAATTAAATAATTACATTAATTGCCAGCGTGCCCCTGCTGCGGTTAAACCTACGATCCGTAGAGCGCAAGACTGTTAATTAGAAGGCAATTCCCGAGTGCGTAGAGTTGTGGTTGTGATAGTGATCCAGACTATAAATCGGATGTATTTACACGTGTATTAAGCATTGGACTGGCGTATATGACCTTAGTAGGGTTGTAAACAAGATCACTGCATATTTTACGTGAAGGTGATGGGATCGTCTGCTGACCGTTTCCGGTCCGTTGAAATTAATAATGCACCAATAAGCACAGCGTAATTTCGTCAAAATTCCAGATATTTAGGTAAAAATTCATCGATTCTTAGGTGAAAAAAACCGCCCTAGAAATTACCTTATAGTAATCGTATAACATTCCCAGAGCAGCGGCCGAATCTTCATCGCCTTGTATAGACATCATAGCGGTAGTGGCAGCCGTAAGCGGGTTTTCCAAGTACGACCTCCACGCCTCTTCTTCTGTGGTTGGCACCGCTTTGGTATCGTTGACAGCTGTTGCATGTTTCGCAGGGCTGTAGAAAAGGTCAAAGTTCAAGGTACACGTCGCCGCGAAGTGTGTCCGATGCATAATGCCGAGATCATCACAAAAAACTCTGCCAGTCTAAGCATAGAAACGAGTCTACGCATACAATAATGTGAATGTAGGAAGGCTTGGAGAGGAACGCGGCGTGGATAGAACCCCGTGAGGGAAGCTTGTTCAGTCCACAGTCACGCACTCGAGTCATCGCTTGACTGCTGCTAAAGATCACAGACACGTTGCGGTACACATCTTGATATTTCTGGTCCACAGCACTGTCGGTCTTCGGTTGGGAATCTAACCAACACCTCCCGATCAGAATGCGGACAAAAACTTTAAGACAACCGTCCAGTTGGCCGAGTGGGTTAGACTGTCCACCTTCTGATCGGGAGGTTCCGTGCTCTATTCCCGACCGAGTCAAATCGAATTGGTATCCGTTCCCTTCCTGCTTGGCAGTCGGTTTCGGGGAAGTGCGGAGAGCCGTGATTGTAATAGTGATCCGGGCTATAAGCTGGAAGTATTGACACGTATACCAAAATAGTAAAGCAGGTTTCACCGCTTGACTATAAAATATCACAAACAGTTTGCGGGCAGTTGCCTAAATGTCGAAACCTCTTTAGTCTAACCCAAACGGCGGCAAATTTCATCGTCTATTTCATCACAAACGGTGATTATTGGATAGACTATAATTGGTCTATTTATTTAAATTCATTTTCGGACTCAACGTCTGAGTTTCGAATGTTTCTTCTAGTATAATTACTAACCTTCACGCTCATTAAATCAAACCGCTACAAATAAGTAAAAACGATATTGTTGCGTCACTATAGCCGCATGCGACCTTTATAGCGATTGAAAGATGACGCCCGATGCAACCAAGCGAGAAATAAGACCCCCTGCGCGTTCATTATCAAATAGGGACATGGAACTCATGAAAACTTCGGCCGTACTGGTTTTCGTACTCAGTTTGTGATGCCATAAACGCAGTATGACTGACGTCACGCTACGTCCTTTTAATAAAAATGGGTTATTTTGAAAATATTTTGTTTCCTTGCAAACCTTGTTTTTGCAAAAATCTGCATTTCTGCGCGCACGTCTTCTTGATATGTCATAAAGTTCGCATTGTTATTGCACAATTGAGATTGTAACGTCATTTCGTTACGTGAAAACCCCATGAGCGACGGCAACGTTTGACAAGTCCCGTGCAAATTGAAAGGCGCTTCCTCATCCAGCGCGAAATTTTCTGCGCTGAGGTCTTGGGAACAGTTTTGAGTGACGTCATTTGTAGTTCCGCTAGTGGGCGCTACCGAAGTTGCATTGGTCGCAAATATTGAAGAAATGTTTTGATTGGCTACTAATTCTGAATAGGTCGTTTCCAGGACGCCATCAAAGAACATGTCAAAATCCATTTTTTGGTCATAATAGGCCATTTCTTCCATCATAGCAGGGATATTTTTTGAATAAGAATCTTGTGAATGTAAAAAGCTGCCGACCGGAATATTTTTCGCCCTCTCTCGAAGACTCGTTTCAAAATTTGTTCTTTCCGCGTTTTCTTCAGGCATGGCCTGTGTGACGTCAGAATCGGTCGCTGTTTCTGCTTCACTGATTGGCGAATTCAAATTTGACGCAATAAACGTATCGTTTAATACGTCACAAATGCTTGCATTACATGGCGATATTACAGCATTATATTCGTTGGCGTTATGTCCATTGCCTATACTTAGAAATCGAGGGCGGTCGCAGCTGCTGCTGCTTATGTAACCAGCGTCACTTGTGACGCTCTCTCTACCGCTGCTAGTGGAATTGCTTGTATGGCTCATCGCGTTTCCAATGTCAGGATTTCTCACTGCAATGTTCCGCGCGTTTTCAACTTTTTCTTTCGATGTCGCTTCAGACATCAACACATCGTTTGCATTCACAAAAAGCATTTCGACTTTTTAGGTGCTTTTAACCGATTTTAACGATTAAAAACTTCTAATTGGCTAGTGATAGGAATATCTATGTACGAAATTTGGAAAGCTAGATTAAAACTGCTTAAATTATCGACTTTGAACCCAATATTTCCAAATTTTCCTGCGCATAAAAGGTTTCCTACTTATGTAAATAATATCTCCAGTTGCAAAATTCCGGAAATCGTGTCAAAAACTTCTCAAATATTGAGCTTTAAACCCATTTTCTCATTTGTTCACGCAGAAAGATTTCTGACTCCTATCTCTTTACTTGCAAAACTGCCTCTATAATTATGACGAATTTAACCCAAATTTTCAATACAAAAGGCATATGCCACAGCCTATAAATGCAACAAAATATGAAAAAACCTGCAAATTTTAACCTCAAACCCCCAAAAAGTCAAAACCACAAAACTTGCTTAAATACTGCATACACAATAAAGTGTCAAAATATTGCAAAAAAATTCTTACTAAATCATCTAATTACAGTGCTAAACCCTACAAATTTGGGTCAATATCTGCATTTTTTGGCAAATCAAATCCTTTCCTTTGCAGACGACAACTTTGAAACGGCTATAGTGATGTGACAATCACGTTTAGTAAAAACTTTTACTTTTAAAAGTATTTTAAAACCGATGAGAGTGATTTAAATTTCCCTTTTTTTTCTTTTTCAGAGATTTCTCTCTTTTTTAAACGTCACAAAATTCGAGGAAAAATTTGGGAAAAGTTTTAGATTGTAATGTTTCGTGTGTTTCGTGAACAGGTATCGGCGATTGACCGTTTCCTAAAAGCCGTAGTTTGCGAATCATGACAGGTGCAAGGTATACTGCTTCCAATAATCTGCTTGAAAATCTGCTCGGTCCCGTGAAATTAATTAATAGATCCTTTCAGTCGAGTGTTTTAACTGTCAGCTCACGTATTGCACGTCACAATCACAGCCATCACCAGACCATGAACAATCTTCCAATCAAACCAATCGTTGTGTAAGAAGGTTGTAGAATATGTAAACTCGCGACCAATTGTATGGTCCTTTCAGCCGAGTGTTGTAGCTGTCCGCTAACGCTCACGTTTAATTACTGCACGTCACTAGACCATGAACAACACCCTAACCCAATCAGTCCTTGCTCAGTGCGTAGTGCGTAGTGGGTAATAGATTTTGTTACAGAAGCCTGTAGAATATCTATACTAACAACCTATTGTATTGACCGTGGCGCGAAAGACCTTCGGGCGACGGCGCAACTATAATTCTCCGAAATTTAATATTGATTGTCTGCATTGCATACTACCACGAGGACTCGCTCCCGCGATACTAATCATTACTATTCCTCTGGTTGGCTCTGTTCGCATTGACTATAATTTACTATAATTCTCCGTAATTTAATATTGATTCATTACTATTCCTCTGGCTGGTTGGCTTGTTTGCATTGACCTTCAGGCGGTAGGCACCAATAAATAAACCTATTGTAAAAAAAAAAAACTTTTCCCGGTGTGTGTGACCACGAGGTTTTCATGGAGAGAGTACGTGGAAGGTACGTGGAATCTCTCGTCCGATACAATCAAATTACTGGCAACATTTTTGGGTTAAAATCATCCTTTTTTTTTTGAGAACTTTTCTTTCTCCATGAAATCGATAAACCTTGCAAAAATTTGAGTTGAAAACAAGTGGTTTTAGCATTTGTTGGGATCATTTAGAGTACAAAAATTGACTTTTTGAAAATCTTGAAACGTGCCAAATTATCTCATGTCAAAGTATAAAAATGTAAAAAAAGGGCAAATATTCTATTTTTTTGTTCATATTAAAATGAAAAATATCTCTAGCGAAGTAGAAACGATGATTCTCGATATTGATATCAAACTGTTGAGCCGCAAGTTGTTGGTTTCAACCCTACTAAGGTCAAATGTAATATACGCCAGGTCAATGCTTACGGATCACAAAAAAGTAGTTTTTGATGTATGGCCACCCTACTAATGTAATAAACGCCAGGTCAATGCTTATCCCCTTTTGGTTTACATCCCGGATCTAAACCCGTAGGTCTAATACAACCCTCAGCGCTTCCCCGATACTGACAGCCAAGCAAAGGGTAACAAATTTTAAAGTCTTTGATTTGACTCGGTCGGGAATCGAGCACAGAACCTCCGGAACAGTAGGCGGAAAGTCAGACTACTCGGGCAAAGTGAAATGTATTAACGCTGATATCTCGGCTATTAGTGTAATCTCTCTCTCTCTCGACCAAATTGGTTAGGAATACAGTAGAACGCGGAACTAGAGATCGGCCGACATTGGTTTTTTTAAAGCCGGCCTTTCACATGACTGATGGGCGATATCGACAATCCAAAAATCATGAAATTCGGGCTCGATAATCGGCCAAAAGCCTGATTATTGAGGTCGATATCCAATATTGACTTCCTTACTTAACTAACTGCCGATACCGATAATCGCAAAAATACAAATATCGGTCTCGATAATCGGTCAGGGCGATAATTGGTCGACCCCTACCCGGAACCCCTAACGGCAGGCAGTCGTTCGCGGCCAACTGGGCAATCGTTAAATCAATATTGCTTCATCGATAACTACCACCCGCCGCTTAATTAACAAGCACGCGGCAATAAAGGCTTACGTTATTGTAAGCGTAAATCTTCACAGTTGTACAGATGCATTTCGCGAAGGACATTGAATGTGTTGTAGTAGCCTAATCAATTTAGGGGACCCTTGAAAGGCTCCTGAAAGAGGGTCGGGCGAGCCGGCGGTTTCATTCGCCTCACCCAACGCCAACAATGTTGGCCCAACATCCACCACTGTCGGGGACTTTTATGTGCCACGTAAGCAGTGTTTGCCAAACCAGAAAAACGAGATTAGTGGTTTTGCGTGAAATTACACTAGAATATCGCGAATGCGCATGCGCAAAAATGTCTGACGCAAAATATGAAATAAACATTTTATGATTCATACATTTTGTTATGAATACTTATTTTGTTTCATTTTTGCCGAGTTTATGGCAAAAACAGAAAATTTTTCACTGCAGATCTACAAGCGACGCAAATCGACGTAGGTCGTGCGTCAGTACCATTGCGTGATAAGGGCGTTCAGACACAATAGCACAAACGTGTCGCGCTGCAAGACAAAATACAGTAGAGATTGATTGAATACTGCAAGAAATTGCCGCCACAAATTGATTGACATGTCACTGATTCCGTACTGCGGCGATGTTTTGCGAAGCCGACAGAATAATCATCTGGTGAAGGATCTAGGCTTTAATATCTTGCCGAATTATTTCCAGCCCAGTCAGAAAAATGCGAGCGGCCCTACGAGGTCTGCGTGTGGGACTGCCAAGGCTTGCGCATGGAGCGCCACGTGTTGTGAGGCCCACACATTGCCTTGGTCGGAAAATACCTGGCGCATGTACATATTTGTCACACATGCCGTATCGCACTCACGTGGGCCAGAGTAGGGCGGTAAATGGCCCAAACACGGCCACCTGTACACGGGCCAGTGTTACGTTTGCATGCTCTTAACCACACACGATCCACCGAAGTCCATGCGAAATTGCGGCTTCGCGCCATACTTTGGCCGTACTTAGATTTCTGATTAAATTAATGGCGACACTATCTACTTTAATCTGTATATCTGACCGCGCTGCATCGCCTCGACTGTTTTCATCACGTGGTACAGAACTTGGCTACAATATTTTATTTGGAATAGGTGAAAAGGCGGATACTAGCCGTGAACTCGTTACACAAGTATCAGAAAACGCTCATTTCTGAAAACGCTTTATCAAAATACATATCAACCTTTTGTCTATAATATTTCCAAAATACAACAAGCCCATTAGCATATCAAATTTAAATATTTGTTGTTTATTATGATATCATAAGCGCTCGTCCGTCAAGTCAAATCTGTCAAGATCAGTGCCAGGGGAGAAAAAGCGCGGATAAAATGGCCGATGGTCGGTAGTAGAAACTAAAAAATTGTTGCAAGAATTTCTTGAAAAACTCATTTTTTAAATAGACAAACAACTTTCTATCAAGGCTTAATTAGTTTTTGGGTGAAACCATCTAATTTTGAGAGTTTAGAAAACGTTTTTATGCCGAAAACGAAAATTACTTTGGAAACAAGATTTTTCAGACACCTGCACCTCTTGAGATCGCCCAACTTTTTCGGTTGTGCGAAAACAGAACGTCCTTCGCGAAATAACCGTTCATTCTCGGAATGGTTGAATGTACTTTTTCACTAAAAGTGTTGCATATACACAGTTTGTTTGTTTATTTGGAATTTATGGCGTTTTCAACTGCTAAGGTCATTTACGTCAGGTCAATGCTTACGGTATACGTGTCAATACTTCCAGTTTATAGCCCGGATCACTACATTACAATAAATGCTCTCCGCACTTCTCCTATACCGACTGCCAAGCAGGCAAGGAACGGATATAAATTTTAAAGTCTTCGATTCGACTCGGTCGGGAATCGAACCCGGAAACTCCCGATCAAAAGGCGGACAGTCTAACCCACTTCCCCGCACTTTCTTTGACTAATTATTTGACTAATGCGATCCTTGGTTTTGTCTTTTCCGTGAATTGCTAATGGATGGCTTTCCGTTATCAATCTGCTAAGGTGTGGTTTCAGTGTAGGCTATCTCTTCGACATTTGTGTTCGACCGCGTGCGGTGTTTGTAATCGTGTGTTTTCAGATTCTGTGAATAAGTTTAATAAAGCTGTTACAATAAAGTCGTTACAATTTATTAACCTTAAATAGTTATGGAGAGAGCTTTGAAACCAAACCTTAGCAGCCATGGACTGGCTTACGTAAGCCTGCTCGCATTCGGTAAGTGAAGACTTTAAAAACAGGCGTCCATACCTTCTAAGTTTGGCAGTCAGTATCGGGGGAGTGTGGAGAAATGTGGTTGTGATAATGATCCGGGCTATAAACCAGAAGAATTGTCACGGGTACCGTAAACATTCACCTGCTGTTAGTAGGGCTGAAAACGCTATAAATTAAATTCAAAACAGCACCAATCAGATCGAAAGACATTGTACATTAGAGACCTCGTGGTATCACAGGCCTAAATGGTTTACATATAGACACAGAAACCGACAGCTTTCTTAGGTTTTCAGGGTTAACGTAAAATATCCCTGTAAATTGTATAATTTCTCACAAAAAAAATGATTTTTCTACAAAAAAATCAGTTTGCAACATGAATCTTTGGCAAAAGTTTACACGTTTTTAATCTGCAGTTTTAGGCGAAAAAAGACGATAATTATATGAAAATAGAAACTGGCCGATTTTTCGGGTTTTTGGATTTTCAGGTCATAAGTTCCTTAGTACGGTATCAGTAAATTGTAAAATTTCATGTATTTGTCGCAAAAATTTGTTTTTTTGTTGTTTTAAGCTTACAGTAATCTATAATTTGTAGTAACATAAACCTCAATGAGCCCAAAAACGCCGCAAGTGCGTTTGTTTAAATTCGTGCTACTGCCGACGTCGCGGTCTGGCAGAGTTGAAGATTTTTTCGCGAACTTATCGTACGATAAGCTGCCTTGTTTGTGAGGTCATAACGACTAATATTCGAATCAACCAATCAAAAGTCAATAATCATCGGATCAGCAAAATCGCCAAAAGTATCGGCCGACATAGTCACCGGAAAAGGGTGATGCAACCACAAGGATTTAACGTCATCCTCAATACACTATCGCAAACCAGACAGACCGACAGATTTGCGTATTCTAACAGTTACGGTGAATGCAATACCCTGTTCGCCGAAAGTTGGGCTATTTTCTGATCTATTGCAGACAAATGCTTTAATTACTGTGATATTACAAAAAACAGTGGAGCCGATGGCGGACGATTCAAATAGTACTAAATATAATAAGTCACCACATTTAACGTCCAGTCCAGTTTATTGGAATATTCCAATAAATAAAAATAAATATTTCAATAAACTGGACCGGACGTTAAATCTGTGGTGACTTTGTAATATTACAGGCCTACATGAATCGATGACGGAGAAGATCAGATGTCCAGCCTTGGTTTATTGAGAATTGAAACAGTCACAGGCTTTGAAATATTTCAGACCTTTACATTAATCAACGCGGGAGGACAAGGCTCCGGTCTTACAGCAAGCACTTTACTGACAACCGTGACTTTAATAACCTTGTTCGCCATAAGTCGGTTTCAGGCGCTCTACAATATATGCCGATCCAAGCAGCAAAGTCAGCAGTTAGACACTGCAACGCCAAGAGGATTTCTCTCTAGACTAGTCGACCTACCAACGTACAACGGAACAGCGTTCGCGAAGATTATGGTCACAGCGAAAATCTATTCCCGTCCCACGCTAAGACCTCTCTAATTACACACTCACGCACACACACACACACACACACACACTGACCTCAGAAACTATAGGCATTCTTATACGACGGCTTTCTCTCTGCTTCTCGACTGAGTCTGTCTACCAAAGGACATCGGAACAGCATTCCTTACTTTCATAATAGGGATTTGTGAGTCTGTGTAAATGCAGCAAACTCAAATATAGACAAAATAAAAAGCTTCCCAGCCTTTCCTTTTCAGTAGTTACAACCCTTTACATTTTACACCCTGAATGTGATGTCTCTCCTTTCTCTTTCCTAATTGCAATTCGCACAACTCCCAGCAAAACACTAATCCAAACTACCCTTACTTCTACATATCATCTGCTTCTGTGTAGTAAGCAAGCTCACGTCAGTAACTGCTGGACACCCCTACGGCGAGCTTTCTCTCTGCGTCTGTTATCAAGAGGCATAATTGCGGTGATAGAATTTAATAAATACAGACTTATATGATTTACTGTATTTTTACAGCTACTACGTCGTAAAGTCACGTGATTAACGGTATGTTTATGTGAAGGTATCAAGAAAGACGGAGTTCCTTATTTGGAAAGGTGGACTAGGCGATCGGGTGGTTCCTCCCGATTCCCGACGGTCAAACCTCAGAATTTAAAATTGAGATATAAAATTGAAATTGTTGACAGTCAGTATCGCGGGAGTGCGTGCTGTAGCACACCCGGCTAACCACGTCATCACCCCGGCTCGTTTGAAATATGTTTTCTAAATATTCGAGGAAGTTACTTAGTATAATTTAGCACCCCTTTCTGCCCCCTAAGTCCATCAAACACCTCTCTTAAAAGGGCCGTAGAAACCTTAATTACTGACAAATGCCTTCCTTTACGCTATTATTTACACATAATGCACCGCATTTTGACTTCATAATGTTGTCTTTCAGTCGATGAAGACGACAGTTCAAGTTTTACCGTTGGAGGTTTATGACGCAATAAAATACTAATTATGATGCCATTGTGACGCATCAGTAAGACTTTTTAACGGAAGATAACCGTACTACTTGTTGTTTAATAGAGGGCGTTGTCATTGGTCAAGAATTTGAAGTGGAATTTAATTGCTTGTGACCTTACAATGGATGGGGATATGGCTATTGCAAAGGGTTAGCGCTGTCGCTTCTTCATTCATTGGAATCCCGATCTGAAATCTACGTACGGCTCACGTTTGGCGCGAGGCTGCAATTTCGCATGGTCTTTGGTGGCCCGTGTGTGGTTAAGGGTATATGCAAACGCAACTCTGGCCCGTGTACACGTTGCTGTGTCAGGGGCATTTACGGTCCTACTCAGGCCATAACTGGCCCACGTGAGTGCGATACGGCATGGACCATCTGTGGCAAAGATGTACATGGTCCAGGTATTTGCGCAACAAGGTCATGTATGGGCTTCATAACGGGTGGCGTTCCATGCGCAAGCCTTGGCAACCTCACAAGCGGGTCACGTAGGGGCGCTCGCATTTTTCTGACTGGGATTGCATGCGGCTATGCGGCTATGCAGGTATTTCTTCGTGCCTTCATCTACTGTAATGGATGGTTTGATTATTGTGCAGAAATGGATGACATGGCCTGGGCTAGACGGATGAATGGATGATATGGTCTACGTCTACGGTTTGCTTGTCTACCACCACACTCGAGACCTGGGACGTGTCTCACTTCGTGCATTGACCGCATCTGGCGTACATTACCTTAGTAGGGTTGAAAACGCAACAAACACCCGATTCCGTGTACTATGACGTCAAAACGCGTACAAAGTTACAATCACTTATGATTTAATAATAGATTACGCTCACAAACTACAAATCATAGCCGTGTCGTTCGCTATTTACGCATCGTGTCGATATGTATTCGTTTGTGTTGTAATAATCCGCGTGTGATGAACGCATAATCAAAACAAAATGTGTCGTAACAATTAGACGAGTGATATGTCAAGACCTTTTAATTGAACGTGACGTCAAGTCATTCAGTAGAAAGACAATAAATGTATTTAGAATGGTTAATCATGACAGCACTTCAAAGTCGTCGGCGTTCTAAGGAAATTAAGACAGCAAGACAAGATCCCCGGATTAGTCAGTTGACTATCACAGTTGACGCCTCGCGATCAAGCGACTTTAAACTCACTCTCTCGCGTAGAGATCTATTCTCGATAAGCGCGTTACGCTCGCTCAGTTTTGCGCTCAATGTGAACAAGCGACAACGACGGTATTATCAAGCGGGGCAAACAATTTCACGTCTGCTGCTTGGTATACCAACTCCTACCATAGGTCCGAATCTCAGGGGAAACGAGGTGGGTTGCGGTGCTGAGGTCACCCGCGGTGATAATGTACGGCTCGGATCACTATCGGATATGCGGTAACTGCTTTTGAGTCCAAGTCAGCGATAAACTTGCGCAGAATTTTTCCCTCGATCCGAGTTTTGCGACAATTGTAAGCGGCGGTAGTTTGGCGGTCACATCCGCGTTCGGGTGGTGAAAAAGTCGCGGCACCAAATCAACGTAGCAATGGGTTTATCCAGCCGACGGCTCAACTTGGACAAATAGGGTGGAGCGGGACAAAATGGCGTAAAGCATTTCCCCACTCGCGGGTGACCCCTATTCCGACAAATTGGGCGGGTTGCAAGTTTCGACCAGAACGGGACGTGTGGCGTAAGAGCATCTGAAATAAAAATCACGGGTGACCCCTATTCCGACAAATTGAGCGGGTTTCCGCCATAACTGGGCATCTGTCATAAAAATCAGGTGTGTGCGTCGCGTCACTGCACGCGTAGGTTAATCAGTAGCACATTTCTAGCGTAACCATGTAAATTTAAAAGTTTGAGGTTTGATTGGTCAATTTAAATTTTTAAAGAATGGTTTCTACTGTGACGAAACATTCAAATCTTATTCCTATCGTTACTTGTTACGTAGACAAATTATTATAAAAATATCTGTGACCTCGGGAGAAGGTTTAATAATTGCGGCATAATTAAACCGGAATTGCCGCTGGTTAGTACTGACAACACCAATCATTAGTTGAGTTAACGATCTCTTTCTACGCAGTCTATCTGGTACGACGTTCCAATATACACGTCACTTTAACTATACGGCTATCTAATCTAAATGGAAAACCCTTAGTAGACCGAGTATACGTTCATGCTCGAGGGATTATAGAGGGTTGTACGTATGATAGTGACCCCGGCTGGCTATAAACCGGAAGTATCGATACGCGTTGACCCCGGAAGTATCGATACGCTTTGACTAGGGAGTGTCGCGTCAGCTCCTTGCCTGCTTGGTGATCGATACTGTGTGTTGTAGATCGTGTAGACTTGTAGTTGTAATAGTGTTCCGGGCTATAAACTGGAGGAATTGCCACGTTTACTACTGTAAGTATTGACATGGCGTACAAGACCTTAGTAGGGTGATACTGGAACTATCGATACACGTATTATTTGCTGCATATATTGGGTTCGATTCCCGACCAATTCAAATCAAAGATTTAAAAATAAATATCAATTCCAATCCGCTGGCAGTCGGTATAGCCTGTCGGGCACCACGAACAAGAAAGTCTGGAGCAGATACATGAATTTCGTAATCGTGAATATAGTGATCGTGTCAATACTTCCAGTTTATAGCCCGGATCAATATTACAGTCACGGCTCTCCGCACTTCCTCGATTCCGACTGCCAAGCAGGAAAGGAACGGATACCAATATTAAAGTCTTCGATTTGACTCGGGGTCCGGAATCGAATCGAATCGAATCCGTAAGCTCCCGATCAGAAGGGGGACAGTTTAACCAATTGAACGGTGTTTGTGATAGTGGTACGGGCTATAAACAGGAAGTATTGACAAGTGGACTCAGAATTGACATTCCTGAGAATAACAAGATTTTTACCTTGTTGGGGTCAACTGACATGACCGACAGCTCAAGTGCCAGAGAATCTGCGGTGTTGTATATATTTATTCATTACAAAATATTTTGAATAATAATCAAACATATATGAACTCATTCGAACTCGAATTGGTCGCGGATAATGTAAATCAAATAACAATGTCTTAAAACTACCCAAAAGGCACAAGTTAGACCAGAAAGCAAAAGCCCTACCCATGAGTCCGCGTAGGCATATTAACTGTTAGACGTTACGTTTTAACCAGATTACAGACTCTCGCGGTTTCCTTCTCGGAAATTCGAGGAAGCGTGAAGCCTGATTGGCGAATCAGAAGTGGTCAGTGCAAACGCGTACATTGTGGCGACATAAAACCTTAAACGCCTGCGTAACAAAGTGTTTTCAAGAGGTCGTCTTGGAACTGAAAATTAAAAAATTAAGTTTTTGCATGCATCACGCCACATTCCAGATCGGCGTTTAAGACGATTAAACGTATAATTAAGATTTTGCAAAAACAGTCATAGTTAGTATTCGATAGATATACTGTAGAGTCACCAATTTTCCTAACGCCTGGCCGAATTGATCGGAAACTCACGTCAAAAGTATTCGGGCTCGGCTCCTTAATCAAGACGAAAAAATTCTGTCAAAGCAGGCGTCAGAAAGCTACCACAGTTTTAACGCCTTCTTGTGTTTACTGCGAAGCTTCCGACACCCATTATCAAGTTGGTGCATCACTTAGCTACCGATTTGGTTCATTCACAAGCATATACAGTACTTAGAAGGGCTTCGTAATGAAGTCATCAGCGTACAAGACGCCACTGGTTGGTTGGTGAACCTTTTCGGGCGTATTTGATGCGTCTGCGGTAGAGGATCCAGCGGATGTTGATTTATCAAAGCCGCCTTGGCTAAAAGCCGATACCGACAATCGCAAAAGATTGATAAATTGATTGATTGGTTGATTGATTGTTGATGATTGCGTTGATTGATTGGTTGCGTTGATTGATTGGTTGATTGATTGCGTTGATTGATTGATTGATTGATTGCGTTGATTGATTGATTGATTGCGTTGATTGATTGATTGGTTGATTGATTGATTGATTGATTGATTGCGTTGATTGATTGCGTTGACTTAAAACGCCACGGCTTGCAGAGTCTTTCGTTTCACGCAGCCCAGGATGTAGACACAAAGCAGTAATTTGCCGGCAAACACTGTAACCGCTACACCACCAGACCGGTATACATAGCCGAGACCTATCACGTAAACACGTACGACACAGCGGTCTGTTTGCTGTTTTGGAGATGCCAACGCCTAACACATTACGTGGAAAAAAGAATTAAGCTTTTTTTTCAATACTTGAGGCGTGACCTTAAATCTGTGGCGTCAATATTTAACTATATTATATTCTATTTAAAGTCAAAAAAATAACAGTAAACGGGTCAGCCAATGTATCAATGTCTAGGACGTACCAGGTTCTGCATCATTCACTGCGCTGATGACAATATTCAAAGTTTATTGTTAACGTAACAATGCGTCTAGCAATGACTACATTGTTTATTCATAAACGTTTCACGACATTCGTGATAAATTTGGAAAATGAGAAATTAATGACAACCGGGTTTGATCAAAACCGACTTCGGAATAGCTGAGAATGTGAATTGCTTTTCTTTTGTCCTTCCGGCCTTAGTAAGATATAACACTCTAACGCCCAGCCTTGGTTTATTGAAAACTATAAGAATCACAAGCTTCATCAGGTTATGGGATTCCAAACCAGGCTCCTTCGTGTAGGGTGGCGTCCGATATGTGATGAATTGAGTTCACGGAAGATTACCTAGCTAATAGCATGGCGAGCTTTGGGGTGAGGGACGGGAGCGATTAATAGATTTCAACATCCGACCTTTCCTACGTCTTTTAAGGCTTTCGCTGGTCGGTCCGTAAAGAAGATCCGCCACTATTGATTTGACGTCCAATTGGGAATTATAACATTCACAAACTTTCGGCATACTCGGATCACAGACCGTCACATATTAGATGCGCGTGGACCGCGTTCGAGGACCATTTTGCGTGAGTGTGCGTGAGTGTGCATGGATGCTTTAAATGCACGTTGATTACAACGGATAGTAAATCAAACCTGATAAACAATCACAGTTGTAGTGAAAGGTAATAGAACGAAGCCAATTGGTTGGAACTAATGTGTTTGTGTGTATGTCACTGTCAATACGTAGTAGGGATTGTATGACCGTCTAAAATCTAGTCAGAAAAAGGCGAGCATCCATACGTGGCCCTCGTGCGGGGTTGTCGAGGCTTGCGCATGGAACTCGACGCGTTATGAGGCCCAAAAATGGTCTTGTTACGGAAATATCCGGTTCATGTACAATTTTGTCACAGATGGCCCATGCCGTATCGCACTCACGTGTGCCAGTTATGGCCTGAGTAGGGTCGTAAATGCGCCCAAACACGGCCACATGTGCACGGGCCAGTGTTGCGTTTGCATACCCTTAACCAAAGATACGGGCCACCAAAGGCCATTCGAAATCGCTGACACGCGCCATACGTGGGCCGTACGTAGATTTCTGATTGGGAGGTTAGGCATGGGAAACTACACGGCCTTGAGAGATTTTGATAAATTGTCGGACATTTATCCGAGGGGGTCATCCGTAGCGAGGAAGGCTAGACATGGGCAACTACATGGCCTACAGGTCATCTAAATTGTCAGACATTTTCCTAAGAGACACAGCAGGGTCATATCGCCATCGCCGAGTTCATCCTACTTGGCTACGAGTCTATCTGGAAAGTTATTCCGTTGTCATGACAAACCCCTTTTTGATAGGAGAGTGACATTTTTTTGACCTTTCATGCGTCGATTTTTTATCGTCAAGCTTCCAACGCGATCGCCTTCTAATTAAAAGCGCGCATCTCCCCGTTACTAATGTTCATTGTTAAGTAATCTTACGTGCATAACAAATAAACTTCACCGGCTTATCATAATATTCCATCTTCACCTGATGAAGGAGCGAAGCTCCAAAAGCTTGTGAATGTTTTAATTCTCAATAAACTAAAGCTGGGCGTTAAATCTGTGGTGATCTTCTTTACAACATCTATTGATCGTCTGCCATCGACTCCACTGCACTCATAATATTAAAGCGAATAGTATTATATTTATGAATTATGACATATCTAACGTTACGATCTCAGACGCAAAGTGAATAGTCCTGTAGCATTTACGCGCGATTTTGTGAAGAAAAAATGCCAAAAATTTCAGCTAAAAAACGAGTCAAAAACGCCAAAATTTGATCTTTTAAATAATTTGTGCAGATGTGAACCTGATTAACCGTTCGTAAAATCGGATCGAAATCCGGATAATTCCGAACCAACTTCACCTACAAGATGTAAGACGGTATTTGCGGGTACTTTATGTCGCAATATGCTTTCTTCTGCACGCACACAACGCCATGTGTATGCGTGTGTGCGTGTGTGTGTGCGTGCGTGCACGTGTGTGTGTACGTGTGCGTGTGGAAATTTCTGGAATATCACAACGACAACCTATGGGCTCTTCCGACCCCATTCCTGTGTGCTATCGTCCCCAATCCCAGCTATTACTTACTCGTACTATTTCTGTTACTAGTATTCCCATGTATCTGCTCCAGCCTGTCCTGTTCGTGGTGCAAAACGCCGTCCGGTGATAAGCGGTCGGTTGTTATTTGGATTCTATGGCGTGTTCACCCTACTAAGGTAATCTACCCCAGATCCCCAGAATTCTTATTACGGATGTCAATATTTCCGGTTTATAGCCCAGATCACTATCACAACCGAAATCTCCAAACTCCCGCAGAGCAAAGAAACTGAACTGATACCACTTATAAAGTCTTTGGCGTGGTCCGGAATCGAACCCGATACACGCAGTCAATGATATTTCGCGAATCGATACTTCCCGTTTCCCCGGATCGTAAGGTTATGTAAGCCTTACGTCTGGCTAGGCAAAGAGCATGAAAGCTGCAAGCAATCAAGCGAGCAAGTTGATGCAAGTGCAAACGTATTCCCTGCGGCATTCTAACCACAACCAGACGAGAGATAACGTCAGGCGAGACACTCATTAAGAAACATGCCGGTCCAATTGGCGACATCGCCAGCAATATCTTCTTTTTTATTATTTTCTTGACATCGTGAAGAGATTTAACACTGATTTAACATTTAACAAGCCTTGCTTTACTGGGAATTAGGACATTCACAACTTCAGAACTCCGCTCCTTCATCACGTGAATACGGAATGCGTATCAATAAAATTAAGGATAAAATTCAATGTGGATTGTTGGAGTCGTAACGACGATTCGCCACGGATTTAGCATTCGGCCTTGGTTTATTGACAATTATAACAATTATAACGTAAGTCGTGAATTGTGTTTACGATATAGCAAAGAATATAGTGGAACCGATGGTGGACGATCAATAGATATCGTAAAGATTCACCACAGATTTAACACCCAGCCTTAACTTTACACCAAGCGCTAATGATTTACGCTCAGTGTGAACAAAGTCTCGCCTTGACTGAATGTCCGCACTGACCGACTGAGAAGGAAGAACAGCAGCAAACATCGAAATTGCAACAAAGTTGATTTAAAATTCGGGTGAAAAGGTCATTTATTTTAAAATTTCGAACTCACGGCCTACGCAGAAGCTAACTGTTCATTTTCTAAAGTTTTTGATTGTTACGAAACTATCGATTACTAGTTGCATGACAACCAATCTATTATTACAAAGGTTAACAATTGTGACGGAACAATGCAAGAAAGTAGACAAACGAGATTTGGCAACCGCGACGCTGTCGTTAAATATACTTAAAAACGTTTTTGAATAAAAACATGCAAAACCACCAATTTTAGCAAAAAGACGCAAAAAACATTGTGAAAGTAGCAATTGGCAAATCCTATTTCGAAATTTTCGACATGTTTGGCTGTTCCATTAAGCCAAAAGATCTGTATTTTTTATTTTTTTTGGAATTTATGGCGCTTTTCACCTACTAATGTCATGTACGCCAGGTCGATACTCACAGTATACGTGTCAATACTTGCGGCTTTATAGCCAGGATCACTATTACAATCACAGCTCTGCGCACTTCCCCGATACCGACTGCCAGGCAGGGAAGGAACGGAAACCAATTTTAAAGTCTTCGATTTGACTCGGTCGGGAATCGAACCCGGAACCTCCCGATCAGAAGGCGGACAGTCTAAACCACTCGGACAACTGAACGGTCAAACTATTGAAGCCAAGCACTAGATACTCAATGTGCTGACTCGGTCAAAGAGGCGCCGAAGCCAAGCTACCCCTCTCTGCACTATACTCAATGCGCTGAAGGACCAGGGTGGGTATCAAAGTCAAACACTCTCTCTCGTGCCAGCACTTTATTTTTGCTGCATGATCACGTGGTCATGCGTGTTGTTGCTGTTGTTTGGAGTTACTGTGAATTCAACCCTACTAAGGTAATACTCGGCCAGGTCAATGCGTGTCAATATTTTGGTCACTATTGCAACCACAACACGCACACCTGATACTCACTACCAAGCAGCAGGCAAGGAGAGTTCGGTTTGAGTCGGTCGGGTATCGAACGCGGAAGCTGGAACCTTCCGATCAGAAGGCGAAAAGTCAAGCCATCGACCAACTGAGCGATGGAAGCTCTTAACGATGATGATAGCAAGCCAGTCCTGCGAGCAGAGAATGTAAAATATAAAAGTTGGCAAATCCCGAGCCTCCCGATCAGAAGGCAGACAGTCTAACCACTCAACCAGCTCAGCGTGACCAAATAACAAAGGTATTCAACGTGCTACGGTATAATTAGATCGCGTCTAATTTGTCACGGCTGTCACTTAATAGTATATATCATAATGTCACGCAAACGCGGTAGATTTTATCCATAAACACAACGTTCTAAAAATGGCAACTTGATATTTTCATGGCCAAAACGCTCGTCTTGCAAAATTCTCGCTTTTTTTCTTGCCGGTGTTTGCCTACGTCTGGATATTATGCCGGGAAACATGGCGATCTAAGACCGTGGCGGCCTGATCGTACTGACGAGGTGACAGCATGAGTTTGTTAATTGATACTGGCCAGTCATGAAAACGCACGACTTAAAACAATTGTCGCCCTTATGCCCTTCTGGTCACGGAGATAGTTCTATTTATTTACCACACATTTCATCCCAAGAGCGGCAGACAAATGAAAAGGTCGAAAAAGGTCAGTAAGAAGGGGAGGGGCAGAGTAGAGCCACTAATACTCCTCCCCATCCTTAATAAAATTCAACAGGTCGGTATGAAGTTAAGCTCGATTTTATATGTCGAGAGAGTGGGCGAGTCTAAAACACTATGAGGCAGAGAATTCCAAGTCATTGTGACTCTAACAGCAAATGAGTTTCATTACATCGCCTGTAGTTACAACAACGAAACGCAACACATTCTAGCTACACGCTTTTTATTTACAGTTAAGTCCCCGACGATCATCCGCCTAAAGAAGTTGAGAGAATCACCCATTATCTCCATAAAAATGTTTTCAATATGACAGCACAATGCGCGATTTTGAAATTATTCACCCATTGTTTACGTGATATTTACATTGTTTACGTAACATTAGCGAAATGAGATTAAAGCTGCGAGTCCATGAGAGTTCACGATACGACGCGGGCAGAGTTGAAATAAAGGCGGGAAAATGGTTGTCCCGAGGAATTACAATTGAAGATAAGCTTCAGATAATCTGGGATTAAAGAAATCGTCGAAAAGTCGATTGTGGTTTTATGAACTGACCTTGTTTCCAAATAAACCGAGTCTAGTGATAATACTGACTTTAACAACAGACTCCTACTCTGTAGCGCCACCCCCTGTCGATTAATTTCAGGAACTCTCAGAAGAGGCAGGGCTTACATCTCCATAGCGCTCTCTAGCGAAACCGTTTAAATGAATTCAATATCCAAAGTGAACAATCAACCGCTAGTTGGCGCTAGACCAGCACTATAAGCTCATTTGGGTTAGACCATCGAATCTGAGGTTATAACGAAGACTTTCCAGACCCTATTGATGTCAACATGGACAGCACGGACACAGATCACTATATTGATAGATGCAATCGCGTCGTAGATGACTCTTTTTTCTATAAATTTATAATATTTGAGGGGTTTTAGGGATCTAAGCTACCGCAGACCATGTTATCCATTCTTGTACAATATACAAACCACCCCTATTGAGTTACTGGTCTGAACAATCTGCAGTATCCGATCAGGTCATCAAACAGTGGCTACCCTGACGTCTAGTCTGAAGAAGTAGAAAATTGGTCACCACACTCGCCACCATTCCTCTTGTCCCTACTGTTAAATGACGTATAATATACATATGTTAACGCTTCATTGATCAGAGAACACGTGATCAGGGTAAAAATTGTGACTGTGACGTGCACTGTAGCAACTTGCCCCTTGTCACAACATACCCCCCACCTTCCCAACCAGTATGTGCAGATTTTGAGTTGCTTTTTTAAAAAGATCTTCTACTCCAAATATCGAGACAAAATGCCTTTCCTATCCGTAGATATTCGGCATTTTCCAACCCATCTTCCCAATGCATTTTTCGCCAATGTTTTACCTGCAGCATTATGACGTCACGCACCATTGTTGACGCGTCGCCGGATTGGTCCATTGAAGAATATAGTGGAGCCGATAGGGGACGATCAATAGACGTAAAGATGGTATAGTTGTTTATCTGCTAGGGAATTTGAAGAGGGAACGTCTCTTTCTTTGTTTTCAAGTCTATCAGCAAGCCGCGCGAGTTCAAATCGTGAGGTGACATTATTTTTGAAGTAGCAAACCTGAAAGTCGCGGTCACGTTCGTCGAGAGCGCGTTTAAAAATCCGCAAGATTTCAGTAAACAACACTTCGCCTGATGGTGGTGACCTTTGAATTTTTGCACGTGTCTTTTTTAATCAGCCAATCAAATTACAACACGTGTAAGGTGTAACAATGTATATTCTATCAGTCCCAGATGAAGATTGAGCCTTGAAATAGGCCTATCTGGGCTAAAAGACGCCAAAGTCTTCGTATGCTAAGTCGAAATGCAAGTACAGTGAAACGCGATGAAAAATTTAACTGGTATCTAAATTGTACTATTGTTGATTTGAATTTAAGACGTTTGCAACACTCTCTATTGTCAATGCTTAGTAGAAGGGTCGATGCTTTCAGCTTATAGCTCGGATCACGGTCACAACCACAGCACCCAGCACTCGTCCAATACTGACTGCCAAACAGAGAAGGAACGGATACCAAGTCTTTGATTTGAATTGGTCGGGAATCGAGCCCAAAACATGCAGGCATTTCTAGTTTCACCCTACTAAGGTCATGTACGCCAGGCCAATGCTTACAGCAGTAAACGTGGCAATACCTTCGGTTTATTTGCCCGGATCACTGTTACAACTACACTACAAGTCTTCGACCATCTACACACTCGCGGTAACGATTCCCAAGCATGCAAGGAGCGTATACCAACAACCCTGACCACTCTCCCAATACTGAATGAGTGTGGCGGAGCGGATAGCGGACGATCAATAGATACAAAATGAGAAGCAGAGAAGGAACGGATACCAATTGAAAGTCTTTGGCTTGACTCAGTCGGCTATCAATTACTGGATCTCCCGATCAGAAGGCTGATATTCAAGAGCGATACCGTACTCGAGGCTAGAAGCCTATATTTTAAACGGCTCGCTCCGTCGTTCCGATCACGCCTTCGTTCATCACGCCTATACCAATTTATTCATCACCCAACTATAAGACCAGTAACGCTGAATTTGTCAAATCCGTTACTTGACAAATTGCGGAACCGAAGGCGGTCGATCTGATGTTAACGTCTATCATCAGTTTTAAAGTATTAGAGGCGACGGCGGACGATCAGTACCGTGTCAATACAAATTTAACGTCCACTTTAAGCCGGAAACAAATTCACAAGCTTTCGGATCCCTGAGACTGGAGGTTAGATTTGCAGTGACACTATACTTTTGTCTGTGTCGCTGATCGTCCGCCATCTTCTCTAATATTTAAACTGAGGCTGGACGCTAAATTTGTGACGTCATTAGGTCTATTACAGCACAAATCTGATACGAGTTACAGCTTTAATAGAAACATATATTTACAATCATCGGTGCGTTCGTACGCTGTGTAAGATAGACGATAGACGCTTTTTACTATTATTACCTCGTTTAAAATTTTACTCCGTCGTCAAAACTAGTAACCGACAATATCGTACCAGACGACCGCTATTTCAAAACCATTGTTACGCCATTATCAAAGGCTAATATGATGTCATATAATGAAAGGTACTCACTGTCGTTCCAATTTATCGTGATGAGATTCTTGGTGCAACGCCATCTTCTCGTCCGATTTTTGGGTATCTTTCTATTCTCCCAGTCTTTTTACTTCCGATTTTGTGCAGTTTCTTCCTTTTTTGCTCAATTTTTTGGTAGGTTGACAAACCGGTAATATTGAACAGTGATTTCTAGGCGAGCCTGTTCTGTTCCAATACCGAAATAGCCAGTGTTCCTTATAGTAAACGGCCGAAAACAGATAAAGTTTGAGGCCCCAGGCTAAATATTGTAGTTCAGTACATAGGCTTGTACAATGTCATGAGTTGTATACAATTGTGGAGAATGAGTCTTCAGGCCGCCGGCGACAAAAGCTTGTGATCATGGAGTTATTTTATCATACATAACACACTGGTTCGCCTCTATAAGCTCTAGAATGAGCGTTGTTCCATCATAGTGTATACGACACACTGTTTCTTTTCGCCATCTTAAGCTCTGGCAAACATATTGAGGCTATTGAACGTGGACTGCCTCCATCATATCTTTTCGCCCATTCGCATATTAGAGTTTGTAAACATGGCCCTGGCTGTTCTCCTATAGCTGTTGGTACCTCAGCCACTGGTGTAGCGACGATATTCCATCCTCCACACTTTCGCCGTGGGTTAGTCTCACGTATGGAGCGTATACCCCGGTACAGGTAGTTTGAAATTGAGTACCGGTAGGTTTCAAGTTTCGCCAACTCGTACGACTAGCAGTTGGTAGCAGTAGAAAATGGTGTAGCAACAATATTCCCAGATGCCTCGTAAAGGCGGCTTCACCGTGGGTTGGTCTCGTGTGGATGAGCGTACCGGATGTTTGAAATTGAGTACCGGTAGGTTTCAAGTTTCGCCTGCGTCCCAGTAACAATAACCTTGTTGAGCGAATCCTTTTCCATCTTGTGCAAAACTAAGGTTGGAGCACCGAACTGTACAGTGCTTGGAGCTTGTGACCGTAGCGGCCACTGTACTTTGTGATCATATTCCCAGATAACTGATACACAGCGGCTTCACCATCGAAACTTGAATTGCAATGGCTCACGATATTGTAAAGACTATCACTAAATCTACGATATCTGTCAAACAAGGTTGTAGAATGAATATGCAGAGTAGGCTACTCGAGATGTTGACATCGGCACGTCCCACCTTACTGTGAAACATAGTCCAAACTCGATCAGAAAAATGCCGCATGTGGGATTGCCAAGGCTTGCGCATGGAACGCCGCGCGTTATGAGGCACACACATGACCTTAAATACCTGGCCATACGTGGGCCGCGTAGATTTCTGGTTGGGAAAGCTTCTATATATATATCTTCACCTGATAAAGCTTTCAAAGATTGTGAACTAAGATACACAAGAAATAAGCTGGGACACTGTGGTGTCAACATCTTACAACGCCCTACCAATCGTCCGCCATCGAATCCACTACAAAATTCCTCCGGCATGCAGTGGCACGTAGGCTATTATTACCAAAAATGATTCCGCGACAAGACGTACAACTCACGATGTTTGAGCTGGACTTGAATAGCGAGGGAGTTGAATCCATTTTAAGCGTCTTTGGCCGACGCTCGCGTATAATCATGCCCATTGTTTGTGGTCTGATTTGTACGGTAGCGCCATGACGGCTACTCACACCTACGGCTATCGCGGGAAATATTTCGGCGGCTGCGGGATAATTCAAACCCTACTCCCGATATCCTGCCCCGAAGGCACGGGAATCGTCAGGATTTCACGTAAGTACGGGGTTCCCCATGAGGACAGTGATCACGTAAGCACTACTTCCCGTGTTCCCCATGAACACGTGTTTCAGCGTGGGCACAGTGTACCCCCATGGGCAGCGTTCCCTGTTAGCAGTGTTCCCCATGAGCACTGTTTTCATGTAAGCACGTGGTTCCACGTGAGCACAATGTTTGCCATGAGCACAGTGTTCCGATGAGCTCATTAAAACCACCCAGTGGAAAAAAACGATGTCCTGTGACGTCACAAGTTGGAACAGTACCCTTTTTGTAGGCTGGCTGCCGATATTCATGAATTTTCGATTATGGATGTCAGTCATCAGTCAGGCGAAAGGGCCTAATCGTATCAGTCTTGGAAAAACTCGATATCGGTTGAAATTCACTCAGAAGTGTTGTATGATAGTCAACTCGGTACACTTTATTTCAGCATAACGAAAGCTCCAAAAGTGCAAAAAGCTACAAAAATAAGAAAACAATAAGAATATAGTGGAGTTGATTGCGGACGATCAACAGATATTGTAAAGAAGATTCACCATCGATTTAACGTCCACCCTTTGATTAAGTATTCGAGCCGATACAGGCTTTCACATACTGGCTCTTGCTAATTTAAGTTTTTTTACCCTACTTATGTAAGAATATAGTGGTGTCAATGTCAATACCTATTGTAAAGAAGATTCGTCACACATATTTATTTTTAATTCTCAGTAAACTAAGGCTGGACGTTATAACAGTTGTGATCTTTTTTACGTATACCATAAGACAAAGATAAGCAGCAAGTCAGGAACACTACATACAGGACTTCCAAATTCCTTCAAATTTGCATAATTCTACTAAAATCAGCACCACGTTGAATTAATGTTCAAGATTCAAAACTGCTTCATAATTTTTAAAAAATTTCAAGAAAATAGTGGAGCCGATGGCGGATATTGTAGATAGAATGGGTCAACACAGATTGACTTCCACCCCAGGTCGATACCGATAAATCAAATAATATGATTATTTGGATAATTGGTTATCATTTTTTTGGCCGATGCGATTAATTCAGTCAATTATCGGCCTTCATAATCAGCTGGGTTGAAGACCCGTTGACCTGGAACAACCTTGAAATAGTCCATATTCAAATTTGCTTCACTCCTTCATCAGGTCAAGATGCATCTAACATGAGATGTGTGACTCGGAACAAAATGACTAGAGACCATGCAATTTTTCTGGAAATGAGGCCATCTAGCTGAGGCTGGGACCATAAATCGGTTGATCCCTACTGAAAACACTGGAAAAAGTCCATATCAATATTGTGTAATGCTTATCCACAACTAGTCATGGCGGAGACGTTATGCCAAGCTCTTCAAGACTCCCTCAACTTGCTGTCTCGTGTTCTCCGGTGATGTCACAGTGTGTCCTATTGTTCTGTCATCTTCAAATATCTCATGATCATTCCCGCCGGGCATTGTTTTGTCACCAAAGAAATGAATTTCTGCGTAGTTACCCTTAGCAACATGTTGTAAACAAAACCGTTTATCCCATCCGTCAGGAAATACATCAAAACTAATTTGACCTCCGATAGAAAAGGTCATCCCTTTACCGTCAAACTTTTTTCGGAGGCGGCAACAAAGTCTTTACGGATATTGTGTTTTTGGTCATACTCAAAAAATTGCACTCTTTCTTGCTGGGAGCAACTTCGCCCGACTGGACAGACGTTGATCATGCCTTTACGAAATTCAATAAAAGTGCCTCGCTTTACAGGTAATCTTAAATTTGACATATATTCAAGACAGAAGTTTATAAAATCCTGCAGTAGCTCATCCCAGATGTGATTGAATATCTGCCTCTCCAATAAGTTTTCCATTTTGGTACGCAACAAGTCCATTCTCAGAGAACAAATAATCATAATTACACACAACTTCTTCGGCAGATGACCCCAGTTGTTCAATTATTTTAGCAAAATCAGACCCGCCGACGATGCCAACGACAACTTTATCCCGCAAATTTGACATGAATTGCTCCATTTCTTCGCTAATTTTTTGTCTTGGGAGCGTTAATGTTCCATCTACATCAAACAGCATTAAAACCTTCTCGTTTTTCTTGCGATTTCCGTTCATTTTGGAGCTCTTTTTGGTGAGATATCCACGATAATGCAGCAGCGACTAAAAATTTGTAGTGAGCTTGTGTTTTCCTTGGTGACGTGTGGGCCGCGAAGACGTGACGGATTGAATTATGATTGGATAAAATCATCAGACACACCTACAGCGTTACTAGAGCGTGTCCATAACCCGGCCACCCAGGTCTATTTCGATAGTTATAGCCTGTGGCAGACGAGTAGATACTGTTAAGATGTATGTTTCACTTCGAATTAAACGCCCAGCCTCCGTTTACTCAGAAATACTGAAGGCAACATTTCCAGTCTTAATCTGCAGCCAGCATCAGTGGGTAAATCACGATACGGTGCACTAGCGCTACCTTCCGGATGTTGTAATTCATAGCCACACCGAGTCGATGACTCTGCTGTAAAATGGCTCACGAAAGTTTTATGCCGGAGAAAGTAGACTTCTGGTAACATATACAGACATAGAAGAAAGACCGTCCAAATAATATCTAATGACTTCGCGATCAATATTTCCAGTATAACGCAAGAGAAAATCAGTGGTCAGCTTAAGAATGAAGTGATCTAGCGTCACCTGCCGGATCTCGTAAATCACAAAAGTACTCGATTTCAAGTTCGTTGCATTTGGTGGTAGGTTGTATATTGTATATGGCACCGAGAAATTACATTTTGAGCGTACAATATTATATTAATAGATGGTCATTTACTCACTCACACGGGACGTTAACGCAATGTACTGGCGTATTCCAGCTCAATGGTTATACCTAGTTACGGGCCAATACGTCTTCAGATAAGGATATTTTTGACGGTTTCAGGCTATCCAAATTCCTTTCTGTTCATATTTACAGACACAAGAAAGTGTAAATTCTAGCCCTAACACGTTTTTTTTAATTGAGAACAAGCTTTCATGGTCACAGAAACACTCGCTTACGTCACCAGCCGGTTTGCAACGACTGTTAGTGGTCACCACTGGCTAGGGCTAACACTACCGCAGAGTAGCCTTCGGTTGCGTGAATGCTGCTGGTCATTTGGTGCGGTGAGGGTGCCCCCAAATTAATAGAGGCCGAAATTTGTACACTCCTGAGGCTCTGTGTGGATTGTAAGCATGGCGTTTCGCCAAGCTAAGTTGGCGCGTCCTACCGATATTTTTAACGGGGTAACGGCCACTGCCATTCAGAGGTTTGAGCCACTGCATTGGCGTTTTAGAAGTAGGTCGCATCTACACCGGAGCACACGCCGTCACTGTCAGCCTTTTCGTTCTACTTCCTGTAGTCAAGACAGGGAGTAGAGTCGCAGAGCGGTACTTCATCAAATCAAGATCGCCACAGATGTAACGTCCAGCTTTGGTTTATTGAGAATTAAAATATTCACAAGCTTTCAGAGCTCCTGATGCAGTGTAGAGTTCGAAAGCTTGCTAATGTTATTAATTCTCAATAAATCAAAGCTGGAAGTTGAATCTGAGGCGATCTTCTTTACAATATCTATTGATTGCCTGCTATCAGTTCTACTATATTCTTCAAATTTATTCCAGATTAACCTCAAGCTAGCTTGTTAGTTCGTCGTTGCTCATCGTTGTCTCAGCAACAACAGAATGTCATTGAAGAAATCTGAACTCCTTCCGCAAATTTCGTCGGCTCAAAAAGACAAATTCTATCTCGACTATTTACGAGGGGTCATAAACGATGCTGTAATCGGAATATTCGGGCCGCAACGCACTATCACATGGAGCAAAGAGATCCAACTAATAACAGACGCGACATACTTCGGAATTACTACATTACTGGATTTACAAACACTAGGAGAGGAATACACGGGAATCATCCAAGTGGATCAAACAATGCGTCAAATGCCAAGACTTTTCGACAGAATCTGTATGATATTTGCTCGCATCTTCATTCCGTACTTAATCGACAAATTCTTAGTCCGAATCGAAAGACACATTACAAAAGATAAATTATTATCAAACAATACAAACCTTGTAAGCATTGTTCAAAGGCTACGTGTCATAATTAATGTTGTCAACCGACTTCATTTATCGATATTTTATTTACGAGGTTTTTTCTACACCCTTTCAAAGCGGTTTAGTGACATTAAATATGTAAGGTACGCTCAAACCAGTTCTAATGCAGAATTACACTCGCGCGCCTTCAAAATTTTGGGGTACCTATCTTTAGGTCAAAGTGTGATCGCACTATCTGCGAATTTATATGCATTATACCATGAACTTACAAGTTTTTCGGCGCAAAATCTTGAGAAAACGCAAGATTTCAGTCAAAGTGATGAAAACGAATCACCTGCTTTGCGGTGTAGTTTATGTTTGGAAAGACGAAATCGTACAACAGTGACACCTTGTGGTCATTTGTTTTGTTGGAACTGTATACATTCGTGGATTCAGTCGAAACCAGAATGTCCGATTTGTCGAGAAGTTTTAAAGCCACAGAAATTGATTTGTTTGATGAATTATCCATGATTTTATTACATCATAATCGTCTAATATTTATGTCTATGACCTCATAATTTTCTAGTTCAATCTATCTCACAATTCATCATACGGTACAAATGTTATCGAGTGTGCCAAGAAGATAGATATTGTAAAGATTCAACCCAGATTTAACGTCCAGCCTTGGTTTCTCCGTTCCTTCATGAGGTGAATGAATGAATGAATCATAATTGCAAAAATTAATCAATATCAATATTTTGCTGGACGTTAAAACTGTGGTGACACTCTCTATATCTATCGTAAGTGATCGTCCGCCATCGGCTACTATCAATATATTGCTATAAAACATTGCTATAACTTTTGCTGGACGTTAAAACTGTGGTGACACTCTCTATATCTATCGTAAGTGATCGTCCGCCATCGGCTACTATCAATATATTGATTAATTAATATGCAATTCACAATATTCCTCAACCATCTTAGTGCATTTGTGTCGTAAGAAATAATAGAAAAAGTGCATTGAGGAAGGTTGTTTCTTTTTTCTAGAAACGTAGACAGTGTGAAGTGATTGTCACTCAACCACTAGGTGGTGTAATTACCAGTACTTTCAGGGGTAGGGAAGGAAGCTCGTGACGAATTTGTTGTAACTGTGTACAAGCTGCTTCTACTGTGTATACAGAGTCGGAGGAGCTCTCCGGATCTTATTGCCGTGAAATAGAAAATAAAGACGCCCTGAAAAAGAAATTTTTTCTAAATGTGATTAGAACCGGTTCTAATTGTGTTGCGCGCGCTCCCAATCCTGTGATAGAAATTATCACTGCATTCCTTGATATAAGAGCTTGGCCATTTTCACTTAAACACTTGGTCTTGCTTTCTTTACCGTTCTATTGCTATAATCGCTTTTCAATTACTTAAAGCCTTGGCAACATTGCACAAAAAGGTCATCTCACTAGGTGTGGTGTAATTTGCGTTTGCGTATTTCCTGATTTCCACTGATCACGCCTAATCATGATTGCATGATGTCCGTGGCTGTGGGATGTCTCTCTTAGGAGAAGACTGTCATTCTGTGTTTTGCGTTGTGTGGTGGTGCTGGCTGAGATTTTGTTAATAAAATTGTCGTGAACCTAACGTTCGTTCTTATTAAGAAAATCTCCTTGTAGCGATAGCCCTGAGGGTTGACTCCTTCATTTGGAGAGGGAGACACTAGGCATCAAATCTGTGGTAACTCATGAGGAGTTTGGTCTTACCTGGAATGCATTAACGACAGTGAAGAGCCAGCTCATTACGTGTAAGTAAACGTCGTTATCCGATACGAGCATCAGGTAACCGAATATCCATGACAAGCCCATCGTAGTGACGAGAGCCACGACAGTAACCACACTCTTTCCAATCCCAGAATCATCCATGCTAGACTGGATCTGAAAGAAGACTAATGTCAAGGAAAGAAGAATTGGTTGGTTTGGGCCTGGATGACTTCCCATTGGCTTTTAGAGATTCACTTCTTCATCAGGTAACTATAAACCCCGTAAGCTTGTAAATTATTTTCCAATAAACTGAACTGGACGTTAAATCTGTGGTGACTAATTCTATCCATTACCATAGTAGGGTTGAGTTCTGGGGAGTTTGCGCACTATATTCCAATAAACTGGACTGGACGTTAAATCTGTGGTGACTAAATATATATATTACTATAGTAGGGTCATTCTCTGAAAGCTTGTGAATTATATTCAATAAACGGACTGGACGGTTAAATCTGTGGTGACTCATTCTATGCTGATTGTTCCCTGGTTGGGGTATGGATGTTGCTGTCCCCAGAGGAGAGTATTTGGTTGTAGTAAGGTCAATGTAACCAAAATGAAATAACTTAGCTACAGTAGTTAGGCGTAGTAGTGAGATTCACCACAGATTTAACGTCCAGCCTTGGTTTATTGAAAATTATACCATTAGTGGTGAATCGTCTTTACGATATTGCAAAGAATATAGTTTTAGCCGATGGAGGACGATCAATAGAAGATTCCCCACAGATTTAACGTCCAGCCTTGGTTTATTGAGAAATATAATAAATCTGTGATGAATCTTCTTTAAGAGAGAGAAAAAGAGAGAGACCTTTCTTTTCCTGCAAGTAACCCTCGGGACGACGATGCAGAATACGGCGATATTGAAGATAAGTAAGATGCCGACGACGAGGAGAAATCCAAAATATAACGAATAGGAATGCAACCAACAGAAATTTCGAGCTCTGTATGATGATTCTGTAAATAGAAACCCCGAGTTCAAGTCGTTGTTTTGAATTAATGGCGTTTTCTAACTACGCAGTTCATGTACGCCAGGTCAATTTAGCAGTCAGTGCTTACAGTACAGCTGGTACAAGTGTCATTACTCTGGTTCAGTACAGCTAGTACAGTACAAGTGTCAATGCACTGGCTGATATAACCTGGCATCGCAATCCATGGCCCATGCAATTATTTTTAATGCAGTAGGTGCACCCTGTGGGCCTGCGTGATGACAACAAAAACAGGTTGTAAATATTCTTTTATTTTTATTTTGGTAGCAGTTATCAAGATAAAAGTGAAAAAGTTAACAGCCCACAGCTTATACCTTTTTCGATATCGTCATCGATGACTCCAAGAGTTAAGCTCGCGTTCAGTGCCACAGTAAGAAAGGGAAGACCATAGGCCGCGACGGCAGCGTACCGAACTTTGTAGCCTCTCCCATATGACGCAATCACCTGGATATTGAATTCCTAATTTTTTATATTCGAAAACGTCGCACCCACAATATGACGGCATCTATAGCCTGTTGCCCAGAAGACGTCAGCCTAAGAAAATTAGCTCTGTGATCTACAGCACGAGTGCCTCCTCCTTGGGAAAGAATATTATTCCAATAAAATACAAACTCATGATAGGAATCTAGAAAAGTAACCCCTGCCTAAAATAAATAGGCCCCGAAAAATATGAGGGAAATACCCTACTACAGTAATGTACAGTGTGTGTTGCCACGGTGACAGACAAAGTACCACCTCTGATGCCAAAGAAAATGAGAGGTCACCTGAATAATGTCTCTATAGATAATATAACTGTACACCGACGTCCAACACCAAGCCGCCAAAAAGAAAAAATGCATGAATGCTGCGATAATGGAACAACCAGCGTGAAGCTCCTGAAAGAAAGAGAGAGATGTTTTTTCTGGTAATTTTCTACCATCGGCAAACATTTTCAAAAGGTACCGAAAAAATTTTTTCTCTAGTCTGGCTATATTTTGACAAATTCCTAAAAATTTCGTGATTTTAACTTTTATCTAAATCAACGGTCGACTACCTACGGTCCTCGAGCCAAATCTGGCCGTCATTCAAAATCATCTGGCCTGCGATTGTCTGGGATGAGAAGTTCATGCTACTTGACGATAAGGGAACACAGAACGGTCGCGTCTACGATTCGTGCAGGTTCGGCCAACCGTATACGAAAGAAAGGCCGACGGCAGGCGATCCAAATAATAGACATTTTATCGGAATAGATTTCACAAGTTTTCTGAGCTCCTTCATCATAGAGTTACTGAAAATTCTGCCCCAACAAAAAGTCTCAATTTCAACATTTCGTTCGTCTCGTCTCGCCTCTGATCTAAGCCATCCTTCTATTTAGAGTAAAGTACTCATTTAAGAGAGTACCATCTGTCGTTAATGACTTACCAGCGCATCAACTCCAAATATAAAAATTGTAAACGCCACAGCCAAACAGAAACAAATATTTCCAAGGATTTTCATCTGGTATTTGTTTCGTAATTTTCTGAAATATAAAAAAAAAAAAAAAATTTGAAGAATAGTGGAGCGGATGGCGGGGAGATCAATAGATATCGTAACGAATATTCACCAAAGATTTAACGTCCAGCCAAAGCTTTCAGAGCTCTTAGGTGAAGATGGAGTGAATCGTGATAGCGCAATTTGAATTAAAACGCAATCATAGGTATTGTGACGTCATAGAGTGGGCGGACCAAGGCTAGACGTTACGTCAGTGGTGATTTTTTTACGATAAAACAAATTTGTAACTCAGCCTTTAGGAGTCTCGTATTGGAATACATAGACGAGGTCAAGTCAAACTAATAGCACAGTATTGCGTTCTCACAGCAGGGCATTCCCATACTGCATAGCCAGCCTTCTAGACGGCCTCCTCTAACAAATCGGCTCATCAGTCAAGCTCTATGATCTTACTCAGTCAAGCAAATCATGATTAAAGTAACAAGCAGACAGATGATTGACAGCCCGCAACCAACGAACGTCACGATAGTCAGAGCAAAATCATTAGGAATCTCTGTTCGACTCTGGAAAAGAGAAAATTACAAAATGTAAGATAGGAATCCTGTATTGCTGCACACACACACAGACCACATACTCTGACTAAGAGAATAAGAAAAACCCTACTATAGTAATCTAACCATGTTTCGTAGTGACGTTGACAAACAAAGTGCCACCTCTGAATGAAGAATTCAGGACATACCCTACTATCGTTATCTATACCATTACTGCTATATCGGGTAAGAAAATTGATCCAAAATATGAGGAACGAACTCACGATAGAAATCTAAGAGCATGTTCCGTATTGCAGACATACAGAGTCCGGTAAAATACTCACCACGAGTATCGCAAAGTTGGTCAAATGATTACATTGACAAGTGACTGGTGTTGTATTGCGCAATGAACAACCTCGTTCCGACCAGTCTCCGATGACAAAATCCCAGTAGACGCATCTGATTTTCGTTACTTCAATCTGAAAAACAAGGAATTGATACGAGTTTATGTTGGATAATAATCCACTGCGGCAACGGCAGGGGTCGATCCAGCTGGAAATTCGAGGGGGGGCGAAAGGTGTCATAATGTGATGATCAGGTTACATCATCGCTAGAGGGTCTGGTGCTGCTGACGTCATCACATTATGACATCATGCATCTGACGTCATCACTAGAGATTTTCCCACTCTGGGCAATGGAGATGGCGAAAGACATTTGGGAAGGTAAGTCAGAGTGCCAGGCCAAGGAGTTCACGGAGGAGAGGGACCAGTTCTGGGGCAGCCCGATTGAAGACGCAGAAAGTTGGAGATGAACTAATCCGAGATTAAAGTTAAACAGATCTCTAATCAACGATTAAATCAGTCATTAAAGATAAACAGAGATTTAATCAACAATTAATTCAATGCTTAAAGATAATCCGAGATGTAATCCTTAATTAAAATTAAACAGATATTAAATCTCTGATTAAATCAATGTTTAAACATAATCCGAGATCAAACCTCTGGTTCAAGTTCATCAGAGATCTCAGGGTAATAGGATTTTGGGGTAAAAATTCACCCACACAGCTGTACTACAACCGCTCAACTGAAGAACCTCGACGAGGCCACCAAGCAGTGACTGCTGTGTGGCTACCCTGACGTCTAGTCGAAGAAAGTTTCAATGAGAAGCCACTCAATAACAAAAGGAGTCAAGTTGTTGTCAAGTTTACCTTGAAGTCATTTATCTTCTTCTTGCCAGGTTTGTCAAGTTTGTGATGGGTGAAAGTCACAGGTTCGTCTCTCAAGGATATCCCTTCTACAGAGTCAGTTGTGTTACCAAGACTACTGGATATCACCTGGAAAGGGAAAAAGTGCAATCTGTGAGTCTGTGTAAACGCAGTACCAGACTGCTCTGTCTCTCTCTCTCTCTCTCTCATTATTCACACATGGTATGTACCGTATATGCACACATGCCGCTCTCTCTCTCTCTCTCACTCCCTCTTTATCCACGCATGACATGCATTGCACGCAGTCAGTATATCAGTGTGATATTTGTGAATACTATACTCTCTCTCTCTCTCTCTCTCTCTCATAGCTAATCTTACCGAATTCGTCTTTTTTTCTGATGGGAAGAAATTGCTTGACTTGTAACCAACGGATACGACCCGAACAGCCGACGAGGACAATTGAAGTTTCGCGCGCATGAACGCTTCCGCAGGGATGGTTAAAATCATTGGAACGATTGTGTTGTCATAATCAACTTTTTCACTGATGAAAGTTGATTCGAAAGTGTACGAAAAATACGGATAGGATGAGTCAAGAACCTGGAAGCACCGATAAAAAAAAAATAGGAGTGGATAACTATGGGCAGATTTAGGGGGGAGGGGTGTCCGGGTGTTCGCTGGGCAGCTCTCATAATCGAGACTTTGGAATGCATACCAATGCACGGCTTCTACGAAGTTCAGCCAGTGCTCAATATGGGCGTGGTCGAGTTGAGCCAAACCTACTTCCCGACGATGAACACCAACTTCTGAAAATTTCTAGACCTGTGCGTGTGAGCTTAAATTGAACAAAAATATTGTCAAACACTAGGTGGCGCTATATCCCTCATTGATTTGAATATTTTGTGATTTGATTTGGGTTATACGATTCGATATAGTGAAACACTTGGTGGCGCTTTAGATCCCAATTATATTGTCTTTGAACCGATTGGAATTGTCTGG
>JASFYC010000767.1:0-75755 GCA_030412335.1 Botrylloides violaceus
CAGCAAAAATTGGCGCGAGTTCTTTCGTCATTAGCGAGATGCGATCATGTTGTCGTTTCAGATCGCGAAAGGTCAGCATATCCCCATAGAACTTTTGAGTAATTAATTTACTCTCGTTTTTTATTCACTCTGTCAAGACGAAACCTCACGCTCAACGTATAAAAACAACGATCAACCTCCAACACGACTATTCGTCTTATTGCCAATATCAACTACAGAATAAGCAGACATATTTTGTGGCAACGTGTTTACTCGTCACTTCTACTCCAAGGAAACCAGACACAAGCCATCGAAGGAGCCCGAGATAAGCCTATCTAGGTAGCCCGTTTCTGATATCACCGAAGGATCCTCAGTTCAGCACACCTCTGCAACAAAGAGTGAAGCATTCTCAATTGCCAGTAAAGGTACAAAATGTCAGATCTTGACATTGGTGGTTTTTTAAAGTTGCCTCAGATCTGTTGAGCTTAATTGTTAGAATCATCATGTATGAATATGACGGGGAAAGAAGTATTATCATCACCGGCAACTGCAGTGCTTACACGACAAGGCCAAATTTTGTCATCCGCACAACAACAATCACTAACTCACTTGGTGGAGATTCCATGTTGCTCACTGAGTTGGTTGAGGCAATCATCAGATTCACCCTGCAATGGCAACAAATATTAGTTAGCTGAAGGAGCAGACCATAAATCCTCGGCCAGCAACATCAAGAAGAAACTAGAGCACAAACCCTGAAGCCCCATGCTTTTTTGGGGAATCAGAGATTATGAAATGACACTGTTCAATCTTGTCCAGTTGTTCATATTTGATTTTTTCTGCATTTACAGACTCAGATGGTATACAAATACACTACTGGTGCATACGCATATCATGCATGAGTGCAAAGCTGTCATTATGCTAGATAGAATCCCAAAAACATACAATAACTAAGGCATGTGTTCACACACATGTAATGGACATTCCTAGAGCCGGTGACCCTACATATTTTTTTAATTGTCGCCTCAGATCTGTTGAGCTTTAAAATGTAATCATCATGTGTGAATATGATGGGGAAAGAAGGAATTTCATCACTGGCGACAAGGGGCTCACTTTCAACTTATTAAACATGAACATGCATACCCGCGCCCTGACAACTCCTGAAATGGCAAAAACTTTCGAGGTTCCTGTGTATCGTCCATTTTCATCAACATCACCCACGTTTATTTGAATGGAGGCATGGTCCTTTGCCGGAATAATTCTGTTTGTACCGGAGCACCTGCGAGGGATGTACATATCCACAATTTCACCTGTAATCAAAGTATAACACGTCCTGTGTGTGCGTGCTATAGCTTTGTACCCTGATCAACATCTCAGTCTTAATTTCATTGCGCACGAGATATTTTTGATGTAATGTTGCGCGTGAAGATTCCATATATTAGGAGCGCAGGGAGACGATGGGAATGCAAAATAATATGGTTTGAGCAGTCTCTGCCATGAAATGCAGTCTTTGAGACATCTGATGCATTGTGGGTAACCATTATTATATGAGAGTACACGAAGTAGCCGAACTCTCTTGTATGAATAAATATCCTGAACCATTCATGTTAAAAACTGAGAAGAAAATAGATTACCTGTGTCGTTCTGCATCTTTCTCGTGAATAATGACCTTGTTACGAATATTCACTGCACAAAACACAAAGACATGGTTGGTCATAAGCTAAATACACATGCGTTGTACATGCACACAATCAAGTTGATATTCAAGCTATACATGACTAAGGATGACTATTACTGTATTATCACGAGTGTTGGAGGTGATCAAATCTCTATTCTCGCGCTTTTGAAAAACTTCAGCATGACAATTCCCACAGCGTCAGTGATATGCAGTATCGATATGACAAATAACCCAGGAGTTACGTGCTCTAAGATTCAACATAACGTATACTAACACCAACACACAATTTAGTAAGGTTATATGCCATATCTGTCATTAAATACTAATAAATAGCCACAACTCACCAGGAACACGTCCGACGACCAGCACACATCTAGTGGAAAGAGGTGGCGCCAGAGTCGACGAAGTGGACGAACGTGCCGTCTCTACTCATGCGGTACGACACGATGTTGGATGACCATTGAGGTATACACATTTCTCGATGCGGATGACGCAATTTTCAGTCTACTTTGTATGGTTACTTAACAGATGACTAATATATTGCTTTTGCAAAGGCATAACAACTAAAATTTCATTCGATAGTTAGAAGAAAATACACATTTTTCAATAAGACATAACAGATGATTTTTCTGATCACATTTTCGCAGATCGACCATTGACGACAGCTGTGTCAGCAGTGACTATCAGTTGAAAGCATTGCGATACAGTAGGAGATATTTGAACCAGTCCTATATATACATTTGAATTTGATGCGAAAGTAAGCTGTGCTATGCAATTGTCTTGCTTATCTGCATGTTCTAATCTTATCCAGCCCTTATTCAAATTTACGGAAAGACAGGTGTGTTACAGAGATCATAACTTTTTATTCTTTTTTCTTAAAAAACGCGACAGATTCTTGATTAGCCATAGTGAAAGCCATTAAACAAGCCAGGATAATTTGCATATTAATTATGACATGATGAGCTCGTGCTTGATTCGTCATGTGGAATATGCCCAAGGAGGTTGCCATGGTAGATCCTTCCAGAACAGTCAATATTGATGTGACCAAGGCCAGTGTTATAGCGGCAATTCTCCTTCTAGAGCCGCTTCCCATCCATAAATTTAAACCGCCAAAGAAGTACACGAATCCGATTATCCAAACATGTAGAATAGGATTTCCTCCGAGTAGGTTGATTTGAGTTGAACGCAATTGATTTTGGTAAAGTCGGAAGTAAGCGCTTTCGATTGCGTAGTGAATTCCGACACTAGCCTGCAAACAATACAATGTAGTCTATAGCCTAATGGATTGGAACAAGATTATCCAGGCCTCCGGCCTAGGGAGCTGATGATGATGGGATGCATGAAATGGTCACCAATCAAGGCGATCTTAAGATCGCCTGCTTGTCACCAACCCTCAACTAATTCAGTTTGCCAGAAAATTTAGAAGACCCTGTTCGACGGTGTAAGACCGAGAGCCATTTGTAGGCCATAGTTCACAGAAACTAGAGAAGTCATAGTTGTAGGCCTATATGTATAGGCAATGTATTACACATCTCATAGTCGGTTGCTAGAACCTATTGCTGGTTCTCTTTGTGGTATCTTGGCATTGTGGGTAATGGTTGTGTGTGTGATAGGACGTTGGTTGGCGATGCTCGGCTGACGGGGTTTTTTAGATGACAGCGTGTGTAACTGTATGTGTACTATTGAATAAGGAATAAAGGTGTCTTGGAGATATTGCGTATGTATCTAATCTAACGAAGAGGGATACTACACTCTATATAGATAATATCACTCGATAGTTTCTTTTACGTAGGAGAAATCCACATAGGCCTATAGCGTAGGCCTATAGGCTACTCACCCTCCCTAAAACAATAGCGTATGATTGTGTTCCTTCCACCAGTGCACCCCTATTCCTGAAGTCACTATACCCAGCCAGTGTGAAAATCCCTCCAATCACTCCAGTATATTTCAGAATACTTAACAAATTGACTTCGCTATTGATATTCCGTGGATATTCACCTGGAGTTATAATAAAGCGAATATGGTAATTCTGTCTCGAAATATCTGGTAGGCGACTTTAGGAACAACGAGGCCGTGGCCAGTCAAGCCTTTAATTAGCTTTAGGCCTATATAGTGAAACATACCGATTCCACCCTCTCCGATTGGATGATGGATAAAAAGCATCACAGTGCCGTATGTTATGATCATTGCAGTCGTCGATAACCTCATGTTATAATTGAAAAGCATTCTGTAAATAGCAAGAGATTTTTCGAATTTGCCGTGGGATTTCTTCAATTCAAAAATGCATCTAGGCTTATAGGCTAGCATATCATCTGTGTTTTATAAGGCCTACCTTGTGCCGAAGTAAACATATACTACCATCACCAGATATACAAGTTGTGTTGGCAAGCCCAATTCTTTCATGTATTCCTTTCGGGTTTCATGCGTCCAGAGCCACCACCATCCATCCGCAATGACGCATGCAGCGGTGGCCAACCTATACAGAAGATTATATGGCATGACAAATAAAAGTTTAAGAACAAACAATCTTATATCCGAAATACAGTTTCTACGTTGACACGGCATACTCAGCATGCTTTCAGATATCGGGGTAGAATAGTTATAGATAACCTAAGGGCACACACAACTTGAGTAATCTGATTCGTAGTCGTATCAGTCTACCTTCAAAACGATTAACATTTCATCTTTGTTGGCTGTTAGGAATTGCTTATTGCAATTTATTGAAGTAAGTTGGATGGTTAATATAGCTGTATAGTTTATAAGTGCTAGAGCTCGGTAAGCACTACTGCTGAAACAACAGCAGGATAATTGATCACACACACACCGCGGTTTCTATAACTATTACACGTGGTCTGTGCATAGTAAGGCCTTAGCGTTAGCACAGGTTCGCGATGTAAATACACTGGCTGAACGAGGTGCCATGGAGGCATCTCTCGACGTCTAGCACGATCACTTACTTGTCTTTCCAGTTGATGATGGCCGCGTCCGTTCGTGATTTAGCCTACACACTGCTGTATATACACCTAGCCGGGTTTATTGTCCGACGCTCTCGACTTCACGTCAGCTATATGCTACACGAATCTAACTTTCCCGGTTAGAAAACTATTTATGTTATTTCTGGAAGATAGCCCTGCTGTTCGGCACTTACCTACACACTTCCATCATGATTTTCTGGACTTTTGAAAGAGTCATTGCAACTAGTAGAGAATTGGTTCAATCTTACAAGATGATGGGTCTATTTTACTCTGTAGAAACAAAAACAATGGGTACATTCGGCGACGCCAGATGATCTCATCAACGAAATTTTTCTCAGTGCAAAAGTCTTTACTAAATATTTTACTAAATATCTAGTGCCTACTCGGCCTGATTTAATGATTAGCCACTTGATTGACTTGAAGTCACATCGCAACTTCCAACAGCTCAATGTTTGCACCTGTACGAATATCCCCGTATCCAAGTATTAGAATGCGACTGACAGTAGCTCAGAAACGAATCGCATAATTGGTAGGTTAGGCAGCACAAAAGACTCAACACCTACTCGCTGCGTCAATCTGTATAGTCGTTACTGGTAGTTCGTGCCGCGTGAATAGTTTTCACAAATATTTAAACTTCTCAAAACAAATGATTCACAGGATATACGCGACGAAACAACGCCCGTTGAACGACGCAGGAGACATGCATTCACATATCTACGCCAAGCACTTAAACTTCCCTCTTAGCCAGTGTGTCCGCTTGGCATGTATCATTCATGCTGGTTGCGCAATGTTCTGCAGAAGATTGTATATGGGCTCCCCACATATTCGGCACGACGTGTTTTGCCTGCAGTGTATAGCTGTTGCTGACATGCTGCATTCTTCATTGGACCAAAATTTGTAGCAAGAATTTCACATACACCGCACATTATTGCATGGAACATGTCAGTCTCAGTGTTTTTATGGCTTTCTTACAAGCGAATTGCGGAAACAACTCTGATTTTTACATGAGGGAAACACAAAATGGATTATGCTCACATTATAACAATAAATACACAGTCTGTACGATTCAGTCTCGGATAGGTTACAATTGTGTGGGTCAGTTGACAGTTGAATTGTTAGGTGTACAGTCGTATACAGTATCTTCTGGTAGGATGCCGAATAAGCATCTATACCTTTGAAATTCTCTTGAGTCAAACGTTGCCTTGTTCTATATACTTGAGGTATAAAATATGATAAATTCACAATTAAATTTCGGTTTCGCGGTAATTGCAGCGATTTTTGGTTGCATCGCAAATGGGAAGTCTTCTCATACGATTGGGTTGACTCTACCAGCTGGATGTACTTCCACGATTCCTGAATCTGAAAGGGTGGATTGTGCTGCCGATGTTTCAGCAACGGAAGGAATTTGTAGGTAATGAGATAGGTCTTGGATAGACTGATATGTATAATATCAACCTAATGTCCTCTGTCATCTAATTTTGAGGTCGCGGAATTGTAGATGGTGCTCAAGCAAAACTCAAAATGTGCCGAGCTGCTTCTATGACAACAGTCAGACCGCTACGCATTTAGGTGGGTATTAGATTAGAGAGGAATAAATGCTATTTTAGCGATTTCAACAATCTAGTGGGCTTAAATGAACGAAGCGTCATTTTTGTTACTACATTTGAAATTGAGTGTAGCTTTCCTATCTTGAGCAGATTCCCTCTTTAAAGCGTAGCTTATCGACCAGCGCCGCACAAAAATGGCACGAAATTCAATAATTTTCCACTGATCTGTTTACAGACTTTCTGCATCGTCGATGTCAATCGTGTAGCTACTGCCCTTACGCAAAAGACTGTCACCCCGAGCCTGGAGCTACCGAGAAAGCATGTATCGCTCGTGGATGTCAGTGGTGTAGCTCTTCACAGCCATTTTGTGGACCTCTCTGTGTGTACAGCCAATCAGCCAACTGTGAGGCAATTTTTGTCACTGTCAGTTACGACTGAAAACGTGACGAAATTCACTATCTGTATGCACTATTTACACAGTGGCTTTGGTACGGTTGAATTGCCCCAGTTGCGGCGGTTGCACAAAACGGGTGGACTGTCATCCGGAACCTGGAGCAGATCATGGCAAGTGTTTAACACGGGGTTGTCTTTGGTGTCCGTCTGAAGGAAGCTCGTCAGAACCATGGTGCATATTTGGCAATTTAGCAAATCGTAAGACATTTATACTCATACAGTAGGCCTATCTACTGTCAAGCTAGCAGCCTATAGCGACGATTCATTCCCGTTTTACATTCTGCTTCCCTGTCAGCAGTTCGGCCTGATTCATGTGGCATAAAGTAAGTAATGTCTATACTTTCTAATACAGTTGTCGCAGAAGCAAGATCTAAATGCACCTCTTGCGATAATTGTCAAGCAAGGGTTGACTGTCATCCCGAAGCTGGAGTGACGCAAGATTCATGTCAAAGTCGCAATTGCATTTGGTGTCCAACATCTCAAAAAGGCCAACCATACTGCGTCTACGGTGGACCGTCTTCCTGTATGTCACCAAAATGTTGTATGAAATTTCGTGAAATTCAAACATTATTATTTCGTTCAGCGACACAAAACTATTGCAAGGATTGTAATACTTGTAACATCAAAATCGAGTGCAGAATACCAGGAGTGACAAATCCGACCCAACTGCATTGCAAAGTGTACGGTTGCTTGTGGTGTCCGCTGAAAAGTTTCGGTCTACACAAATGCGTACAATACGTGAGTATATGCACTGTATACAGGATATGTCACGAGTCACGAGGCAAAGCATAACTATTTTTAAAGCATACTATAATGGGATATATAGTACAGTATGTATCGGCACACACATATTATATGCTTGCAATATCTCAATCGCGAGATCACATGTGTAACGTCAAAACTTGATATTCCCATTACAGACAGGAAATGCTACACTATATTGTCCACTAAATGGTGATTCAGTCTCGAACATTTCAGAGGGGCCAAGCTGACTGAGATAGTTGAAACATTTTAGCGATTTTGTATTGTTAGGGACGTTTAACCAAGCGCGAGACGTTAAGCTACATGATTACCTGTAACATCTTTACAGAACCCTGCTTCCTGTAATTGGCCTGTGAGCACATGTTCCATGTTACCATATCATTCATGAACATCCCTGTATTCTCGGTTTAGCTCCTGTGATCCTTCAAGATGATTAATGAAGAATACATCTCGGATTTTGAGTCAATGGAAGAAGTCTTGGATTTTCCACTTTGAGTAGACCTATAGATAGAGCATTTGTGTACTATAAAATATATACTTATTGTACATAGAGTAAGCGTGGACTCGTATTAGGAACTGGAAGGGGTTCAAGGCATGTTATCTGGTTTCAATATACCTGAATTACAGTATCTCGAACCTACAAGTTTTCAAACACGAGTCGGACTCCAGTATTGATTCGAGCTCTACGTGACGCTTCAAAGTCTGTCGTGCAACTGCCTGGCACCTCTCCTGCGGGATCTGAGATAAAGCGTGAAATTTTTGCGTTTTGTCCTATATGCTTTCACAGTTCCGCACAGAGTTGAGCAACGCTGTGATATCTCAAGTATTCCGTAATCCATTCGCCTAACCCTGAATCGCTGAATATCGAATACAATCGACGACCCAGCAACTGCGCATCAAGCTGTTTTCAAATGTAGAATTATATATATACGCGTTAGCCAATATATTGTATTATGTGAACCGGGTCGCGTGGTCGGGAAGAACTCTTGAATCGAGCAAGTCCAAGAAGGTGATTGCTTCAGTAGTCCATCGACCTGCAACGTACCGAGAATTTTAAGAATTCATAGAATAGTAGTAGGTCTAATTCTAACGCATATGAACAACTGACGTATAATAACAGCACAATGTAAAGGTATGCGGGTAATGTAGTTTTTCAACGGGACTGCTCTTGTGTACTATAAACTTGTTATCACTTGCCGATACGTCACTCGGGAATGAGTGTATCTGACTGCATTGCCAACACCCAGAGCTAAAATAAACAGACATGCTGAGTTCTATTCAAAACAATCTCTGTTGGCATCTCAATCGGCGCTACTTTTAGTAGCTGTAATAAAGTGCACTAATAATTTTCGTGAATGGCCTTGAGTATTACGGAACGTAACGCTCGCTTCAATTGAATGGATATAAATCAGTGGAGCATATAGAGGTGATGTAGATGCCGAAGCAAAAAGGCGTATCAAACTACAGAGGGTATCGTATCAGTTCGACTGCTGCGTTGTTTTCAATTTCATACCTACGCTGTCTATAGTGAATCAACATGGAGGAACTTTCGCATCCTCACACGCCAGCACAGAAAGAAAGAAGCTTCTCGAATGCGTATGTTTTGGAGGACGAAAACGAAACGACAGAGCCGCGATTTAATTCAACTCGATTATCAGGAGTGACTTATGTAAATCCGACGGCGATGTCAGCATCAGAACAAGGATATGTTACAGTAAACACAAGACAGGCTGACAATGTTTTATCACTCCGGATGAATTCATACTTAGGTAAGAATATTCTGTCTCAAAACGTCTACTTCACTAACTCAGTGTTGTGGGCGTGGCGTGTAAGAGAATTGACAAATCAGCGAGAACGCATACATGCCATCTATGCCGAAAGCTTGAATTTCGGGTAGATTTATGTGGTAGATGCAAGCTGCTTAAGTTAACAAGTGGTGTATACTCTCGCAGTAAAAGCATTCAAAGTCAAATGGGGAGTAAAATATGCGTTACGTGACTTGTAACGTCGGGTATCATGGGAAACAAACAGATGGCGGCAAAGACGAATACCGATATGAACCGATACAATACAGGGGATCACGTGACCATGAATTATGGGGATAAGAGCCATTTTGCCCCTGGCTGACGTCGTACGTATGGGGTAGTGTCTCGCAAATCATCGGGGTGGTGGACGGGTAGTGGTACAGTTATCATAGCCTATGCGAAAGCCAAACAGTTGAACAGATGCTTCCGTATTTAATCTTACACTGCACATTTACCCTTAGATTATAGCCGCATCACATTGGTAATATAATATCGTTATCGTTCCAGCCGATAAGGCTTCAGTGCGTTTTTCATATGCTAATAATATGGACTAATAAATCTACATCTATGTCCCCTGAGAAACCAGGTTAACCTGAAAGCTATATGTTAAAAATGATATCGGTAGCTTCATCGCTAGAAGGTCAGCGCATTTAGGATAGTACATAGAGGCGGCGCTTAAGTTCAATAGCCTTACCGCCGGTTCCTTCGGTTCCTTCTTGCCAAGTCTGCATATGCACATTATGCTCGCATGATACGCATATCCACCGCACCAGTAGTGTATGTGTGTTTCTTTTTAAGGAGTCTGTGTAAACGCAGCAAAAGGACAAAAACAAAATTTTAGCCTTAACCATCATATCATCCATCCATACTGTATATTCTATTTAGCCAAAATCAGCTGAATACACTGTGATCTGTTACTCTATAACATTATTCTTTTTACTTCAGGACAACAACTAAAATTTCAATTTTTACTTTTGGTCGGACTGATTTTGTCTGTCATCATAAATATCATCCTGACGGCGGTTGTTGTTCACGAGGTAGTTTCGACGCAAACAACTCAACCAGTTAATTGCTCGCGGACTTGATGACAAACTCTACAACAGCGAACCGATACCATTGCACTTAGTATATGATTCCTGGCCAGGGAAAAGATGTTCATATGAATCGAACGTGTGTGCCATAAGATATTTGCAACTGCTAAAACTGTTAACTGTGTTATGTTGTAAGCAATTTTTTTTCCTTATCACGGTGTAGTGCTGATTAAAGATATGATGGCGATATATGTTTAAATTGATGATGGTGTGGGGTATACGACACATTCGACGCAATTTGCTTGTACCCCGATACGGGGCTGCCTTAATCAGGAATCCTGATCGTTATACATCTTTTTGTCGTTGAAGAATTCGCCTGTAAGTTCGTTTGTCAAACGCCTCAGCGTCCTTCTTAGTGACACTGTAACATGCCCGTTATTAATTATCCCGCTAAACACGTCATAACAAAGTGCCTTGTCATTTTATTTACTAATTGGGAGATAAGGATCGTGGTTCCAAATATAATACAAATAGCAAAAGGATCTAGCGAGTATAAGTCTTGCCCTAACTGTGATCCGTGAGGTGTTCAGATATGTAGGTAGGGTGAACTGCTTTTTTTCATCCAGGAGCCAGTTTTTTAACGTTTGCATATATATTTCGACTATACGTTTTGCTGAAACCTAGCGTGTTATTGCTCAAAGGCAATATTGTCTCAAAAAGTCTAGGTAACTATGCGCTGATTCTCCGCTGCCGAATGATTACAACCAAGGCGATCTTGATTTCAACCGATTCGCCAGCGGCATGTATTTATGCAACCGTGCAGCGTTTGAAGAGTAAACGGGAACACGCATACATTTTGTATTGTACGCGTACTTTATAATGCAGCCACCGCACTGAGATCAGAGTATAGTCGAGTGAAAGCCTCGCCTTGTCGCTTGACTAATTTTCAGCGGTCGATGTACGCTTATTTGCAAATCTCTTAAACTCGATCGTTAAAGGCGGCGATCAGTTACCGTTCCGTATTGTTAACAGACAGGCTGCTTTTAGCACAGAGGTCCATAATAGTAAATACAGAAGTCAGGCGACGGCGTAACGTAGCAATCCTTTCAATACCTATAATGAAACGTTCACTTAAAACTAGAGTTGCTTGAAGTGACTGCAAGCCCGTTAGGTTTATATATTTGCTGAGTTTGTAATGGAAGTAAGACTTGTCAAGAATAACTCTGCGCTTGAGGTCATTTGCGAGGACAAACATGTGATCAGGTAATGGAGTGTTCTTGAAGCTAAACGTTTTATGTTTGTGTCAATTTTGAGGAATATGCTAAATTACCAAGAGTCTGGGAATTTTCCACATAAAATTATTGTCGAGATGTCACAACTCACAATTCTGCGATCCAGTTTTGAATATATTCCATCGCAGTCGATTTTCATGTGGTTGTCACCAGATGTTTAGGTTCCGAGAGATTACAAAATACGCTACAATCATGAATTTGGCCGCACGTTGAATATAAACAGTCGTGACACTCCCTATCCTATATATCGCGAACGTAGGCCTTCACCATCACCTGCTATCAATATGAGAAAGGAAAATTACTATAATCTTATCAAGTAGTAATCTCAACAGACTGTCATCATTAGAAGCAACTAGCAATGTTTTATTGTACTACAGGCATGGCACCAAGTGGCTTCGCTTCCACTGTCGATGTGAAGAATGCGTCCCTCCTTTCTCTGCGGTGCAAACTATTGACAAAAAAGCATTCGACAACAATCTAAAAATTACTCGGGCTATCATATTAGGTATTAGGCCAATACTAAAGTGTACAAGGAAAGTTTCGCATTTAACTTCTTTGCACAGATTCCGTACTCACCGTGGAGATTGACAAAGAACAAGTTGCTAACCATTCGATTACCATTCCCATTGATTGGCTGAGAGAGTATTGCAATTGCGATCATTGTTTGCAAAATGAGTTCAAGAGAAGAGAGATCAAGTTTTCTGACCCGAAAGTAACTCCGATTCCGAGAAAGTCTTACAGTTCGTCACTGACAAGCGAGGAGAAGTTTGAGTAAGAACTTATCACAAGCAGCAGCTTGAACTTGAGTATATAGATCTAGAGGCATGTGGTGCTACGGACTCTTTTTAAGCACGCTCGTTCTCACGTATAATACTAATGATTGCTTTTCGGCGTATGTAGTCTATCCGTTAAAGGCTTGGTCTGGGTTTGCCTTGTTTTCTTGTCTATTGCTGTTCGATGTTAGACATAGGTTGTATGCCGGCATCGGGCATTTATCCACCTCCTATCTTTATTGAAATGCACTTGGAAATTACGGGCTATATTCTTCGTGACAGAGTGTTTATAATATTTTCAGAATCTTGCAAAATTTCTTTGATGTGGGTTTTTGTATTCTTGAGAATGTACCCACGGTAGAAGATACCGTGAAGAAAGTAAGTATTTTATTGCGTGTTTGTGACCAGTGGATACAACTGACAGCGAGTTCATGCAGTAATATATGCGGTATTTTCGGTAAAATTGAATCGCCTTTTGTCAAATCATGATATAACGCTGACAACTGCGATGCTTTGTCCATACGCGCGGCTTGAGTGTCTCATGCTGGTTGAATATACCCATAATAGTCAGTGTAAATTTCAGCTTGATGTCTTGGTCGTATAGATGGTGGATAGCCTAATTTGCGGCGGGGATTTCTAAAGTCCCTGTTTGCGGTCATGGTGACTGGTGATATTGGTAGTTGGTCAACATTTTGTGAATTTCGAATTAATGGCCGTTTCAAGATTGAACATGATCACGAACATATACCTTTGATTGAAAGGTGGGAAAACAATTCGGAGGCATCCGAGGAACGACGTATGGAGAGGTACCTGATGACAGATATTAAAACTCAAAACGTAATTCATATATTGCAAATTGATTTCTTCAGATCTTTCAAGTGATAACAAAACCTGATGCCGAGAATGCTGCATATACATCGTTTCAATTGCCCTTTCATCAAGACCAACCCTGTTACGAAGTGTCGCCAGGCGTGCAACTCTTACATGCCCTAGTGTAAGTACATATGATGTGGCCATTTTGCGATTCAAAGGTTATGTGCATTCGTTGAAATAACTTGTAGCATATATGTGCGGTTTACTGTAGTTGGATCATAATTCAATCACCCAGAGGTGATTCAACTATGGTTGGACATTGAGCATGTGATGCATATTTTCTGGATATGCACTTTTACAAAAACACAAGCAATTAAGTAGAAAGTTAGCTATATAGTGTCACGAGTGAGGTCACCTGGTCATTTTGGAGAATCAGGGAACTTGCTGATCTATATAGCTCTCTATATCTATATAGGTCTAAGGCTTGAAAGGGATTTATAAATCATCCGTCGGCACATCTATACGTATAGGTAGTCAGTCGATATATATAGCCGGATGGACTTTGTTTATGATTCGGGACGGATGTTAAACCATATTCTTATCCCAAGCACAAATACTATGCCTTCTACTACAAATTATCTCTGCTTATGTATGCCAGCTTCGATGAAACCGTCCAGGGTGGACAATCCCAGCTTGTTGACTTGTTCTACGCCGCTGAAATTCTACGAAACGAATCTCAGGAGGATTTCAATACGTTATGTCGTGTTCCCGCTTCATTTTCTGTATTCGACATGAAACGTGAAAAGCCTGCTTGGTACCACAGTATTCGTACGCACTTGGAGGTGGATTACTTTGGAAACGTAAGATGAAAGGCTAAGGTAGAATTCGTAATCTTGCACAGTAGCCGATTTGGATATGACAAACCGACTGAATGCAATGCTACGTGAATAGTCTATTCAAGCGACAATTTACCGTTCAGTTGGCCGAGCGGGTTAGACTGGCCGCCTTCTGATCGGGAGGTTCCGCGTTCGATTCCTGACCGAGTTAAATCGAAGACTTTAAAATTGGTATCCGTTCCTCCCTGCTTGGCAGTAGTTATCGAGGAAGTGCGGAGAGCTGTGATTGTAATAGTGATCCGGGCTATAAACTGGAAGTATTGACACGTATACCATGGCTTACTCTATAGGTACTAAAGTAGGCCATGCGTATACCGTAAGAATTGGCCTGGCGTAAATGACCTTAGTAGTTGAAAACGCCATAACTTTCAAACAAACAACAAGCGACAAGTTGCTGGATAGTGCCACAGCCGACTGATCTCGTAATTGTATTACTGTCAAACGAATGATTGCTCAAGACCAGAGATAATCCTCCGCTGATTGCCTGATTCTTGTCAGTGCACGGTATTGACTAATCATTGCCCCGTAGATGATTTACTGCAAGATTACAAGTGCCTTTACTATTATTCTGGGCTCGACTGAGCCAAAACTACTAAACTTCGGAAGCGTAGGCCTAATGCTGTTTATTGTAAAACAGCTGGTCGCCATAAATTGGCATTCATCATTAGAGGGAATCCTTAGAGTACCAGAAGAAGAGGAAGAAGCTTACTACAAAGCACGCAAGCATTTCCATGAAATAATTCATCGACCAGAGTTGGAAGTAAGAATAATTATATTCATTACAGCATTTCAAAGGTATATGTTACGAAAATCTCTTATCATATCTATACTTCAGTTCGTGTATCGTATGAAGCCAGGAGACTTGGCTCTTTTCAACAATCGTCGAATGGCTCACGCGAGAAAGCAATTCAATGTACAAGAAGGTACCAGGTATTTGCAGGTGGGATTACGCTAGAAATCTTCCGTGTCGTCACTTTTGCGTTAAGCATTATTGCAGCTACCAGTATGAGGGCTAGGGAACTACACAATGATTTCATCTTTTTGCAAATAGAAATATGATGAATACAGTTACTCAAATGACTCAATACAAAGGGGGCTATATAATTTACAATATACTGTAGGAGATTAGCCATGGCTGGTTACGTACTGATAGAGATTTCTGAACACGTGTTTCTAAAAGTATTTCTAAGACTCTTGTACTAAATGCTAGATCCCGTCTGGCCATCATTCAGGGGTTTCTAAAACAGGTTGAACCCAACCTGAAAACGGCACTAAAAAGAAGTCCAGTTTGGCCAAAAATGCCTAATGAAATACCCAAATGCTTTTCTATACCAATCAAATATACAAATTTATAAGTATAGCCGTAGGGTTGTGGTTTTAATCAACCCTGATTAAAACCAGATGGTTTAAACCGGATTTTTGCTCTTGATATTTATCAAACCCCTGGTTTTTTTCTCATTTTTGCCTACCATACTATATCGCCAGCTTCCTGAAGATACCAGAAGTGATGTTAAAAGTATCGAGAGGCAGAAATTTGTGTAGAAAATGCATTGGGGTGGGGGTTGAGGGGGGTACCCAGCAGATGCAATCTTGATAACCCACAGAGCTGTTCCTGTCGATGACCATTGATATGCTTCAATGGGTTTCAGTTTTAGAAGTATAATTTCTTTCCGATGGATATAGATAGAGTATCCTCAAAGGAAAACAAGGCCGCAAACTACTTTTGATTTCGGAGGGGGCCCAATGACGTCATATTATCACATGATGTGACGTCACATGTCATTGATGGTTTATGACGTCACATATTTATCATCATCATTTACAAACATGGTGAAATAATGCCCGCTAAGTTAACTCGGTAACTGTACTGTACTGCATGCAAGTCGTAAAAGCTCTTGATCACGTGACACAGGAATGTCGGAGGAGCAAATTCCTTTTTGACCCCTCGTGTGTTGATGGCCACCCTGTAGGCTGACTTGTGACTGGTTTGGACCAAAACGTGGCTTCGGTTTACAAGATTGCCTACTGTACAATAAGCTTTTTTCCACAATGCAACCTTGGAGGTTGCCATAAATTCTCCAAGCGGCGAATCTGGGAGAAGGTATACGTTCTCTACGCGTATAACTTGGTCTCCACTATGGAATCCCTACTTTTAATAAAAACCAGTAAAAACCGATAAAACCATGGTTTTAATCAAGGCCTCGGTTTAAAGCGGTTGCGATTTGTTGTAATTTGATAAAAACCAAAACCCTAAGTATAGGCCTATGCATCAATTGTGAAGTTTTCAAGCAAGTTTGCATTACATTGCCAGGGAACATACGTCGACCTTGATGATATGAAAAGCCTCTACCTATCATTGGCTAATGAGCTTGGGAAGAAGATCAATCCTCCGAAATGTGGCAATCGGAGTTGGAGTTGAACAGGAATTTACCAGAGATCTCTATACAGCAAGATAGATAGAGTTTATATAATTTGTTATTGTGGGAAATAATTGTTCCATAAAAGCTTAGGCCTATGGTGCGTGGCGTCTGGTGATAATAAACAACTCGCTTATGTTATAGCTATATCTGGCCTAACACTTTTGACTCGGCCTACGCAGGCCGCGGGGAGAGATACAACACCAGGTCTGCCGGTGATGGGCGAATCGGATAATTTATTTACGCCTGAAAATTAATTTTACTTGCTGTATGTAAGCCTGCCGATAGAGCCATATCGGCAGTTTGACGCACCTGAGTAAAGTACGTTTAGGTGCTGGGTATACTGGGAAAGCTAGATTTTCCAAGCCATGCTTCGCCTCTCATGAAATAAAGGCGAATTACAATCGAAATCTAGTTTCAGCTCAGCATTGAGTAGTCACTGAACATTAGCAATATCTCATAAGTACAAGGGAGGTCAGCCGCATTGAATTCGGATATTTACCTTTGATACGAAATTTTTAGTTGACTGCGGAGGGAGCTTGCAAGTGTAGGTCCAAGCCGTTCTGCACCAGAATGTCTCCGAGTAAATTACTTGTCACATATACGACAGTGAAGAAATTATAATACGTAGGCATTCGTGTCCTTAAAACAAACAAGGGATATAGCGTTTGGTGTCAGCTGCCGACAGGCAGGATTAGTACCGTGAGAAGTTGAAAGGTGCAATATTTGCAATGCAGTATATTTCCTGTGTTTTGTGGTATATACATCGTACTTTGCACTCGATTCTACTAAGTGTAGCCTTTGACGTTGTCTCCGAGAGTTGTCGTAAGCGATACGGTGAGTAAGCGCGATGGGAAAGTATGCAAAGCTTGAACTAAGCAAGGATAAGTCAACGCTGACATTAACCTGGGACGACGGTCACGTCACTAAGTGAGTAGTTGTTGCTGTTGTTCTGACTTTATGGAGTTTTGTTACTACTGGTCAAGTCATGTACGCCAAGTAAATGCTTATAGGCGGGAGGCGTTGTTATTTAGCATGTACGCCATCACAACCACAACGCTCCACAATGACCACACTACTGTATATCAATACTGACCGACTTGCTGGGCAGAGAAGGAACTTTTGGTTTGACTCGGTCGAGTAGTAGTAGACCTGCCGTAGCCGCAGTCTTTGGGTTGACTCAATAAAGTAGCGAGCAGTAGTTACACCCCAGAGTTATTTATAATGGAAGTGCACGGTACAAAGACTGCGGTGCAAAATATTAGATCAATAACACGCGGTCATCATTCTACTCTGTCAGTCAAGATACAGTAGGCCTACACCTCAGTGTCCAGTTGCGTGTTGTTCGCACTGCGATTACGCAGTATTGCATATCCGCCAGGGTAACCCTTGATCAATGACCACAGGACTACTTCAGTACTTCACGGCCATCACAATATGAAATAATTTCGACTGCAGTAATATCGTCACAAAAATGTTCAAAAGCACTAAGCATCATTGAAAAAAATGTTCAGATCACACGTGAAACGACTGAGATTTCACTGCCGTTGCAAAACGTGTGTGCCTTCATTTTCTGGGATGATGCCAGTGGACAAAGATGCGTTTATTGAAGACATGAGGATCACGAAAGTGGAAGTTACAGGTAGGCCTATGATGTGGCATAATGACATATTGCATCAAGTATGTGGGATCACGCGTTTAGCTAATGATTGCAAGAATGTAGCCATGGCCTACTTAAATTACCTAGACTCCTAGAGTATAGGCCCGCCATATGATGTACGCATCTGATTACAAGACCTGTTGCTTCTTACCTGTAGGCAGGGTGTCGAACCGAACCGGAACTGGAACGAAAAAGAACGGTTACCGCTTGATTTTTGTGAACCGAAACCGTAACCGAACCGTTTTTTTAATTTTCCAATTAACCGGAACCGGAACGAAACCGTTGTGGCATTTTTCTGGTTACCGGTCTTTTAGCAAATGGTTACCGTTTTTCTAAATGGAGATGCCAGCGGTTAATTTTTTTGAACTATCCACATACATCAACATGTTTCCGCAATCGGTTGAATTATCTCACTCTTTAAAAAGTTTGACCGGTCAATTGAGCCCTGTCGCACTTGGAATTGAAAGGTATGTCTCAACAAGTCAGCTCGGTACGCGAGCAAAGCGTCGGCGGAAATGAACAGGGTGAATTCAATTCAATTCTTTAAGTACGATAACGATAAATCGGTGTGTCAAATCGCAAATTTCGCAAAGTCGTCCGGAAAACATGCCGCCAATCTGGAAAAGCGATTTCAATTACTGCTAGCCGCGCGCTTACATCTCGGCTGATGATCGGACTCGTTGCTTAAAATTCTCAGGGACTTAACAAATCAAAATTCAATAGTTTATTTTTATCGTAAGAATTTCGATTTAAAACTTCGTCTTGCGTAGCCTACACTATAAAGTGACGGGTATAGATGTCGATAAACGTGGTTATTTGTCCGCGTATCGCATCCGCAACGAACTAACGATTTCCCGTATTTGAACCGCTCCAGATAGCCTCGGAGATCAGACCCTACCTAATCTGTGAATGATGTCTTGATATAATGCAACCTTTTACTATTAGATTAGACAGTGTTCTGCCGCATAGCAGACACCGATTATACACTGTGACTATATGGAGATACGTATAGGTACTTAGGTAGGCTACTGTTTTGGTGGATGGGGGAAACCCTATAGCAATCTCGGTGGAGCATGACGTCTGCACCGACCTGCAGTACCCGACGGTGATCTAAATATTATCAGATGGAGTTCTCAACATGAATATCAATGAAGAAGTTATGGAAAACCACGTCACCACAATCCCGATGGAATGGTTGCGTGAAAATTGCCATTGCAGTGCATGCATGAACTTGTCAATTAAAAAAAGCAACTTAAAATTCGGCGATCCGAAGAATGCTCCTCAAATTTCCTATTCAGCTCTTGACACGAAGGAAGGAAAATTTCAGTAAGAACACGGTCGTACAAAACCTAACGCAAAATACAGCACATGACAGCATGAGGCTGATTTTTGCACTCATCTTGCTTAGATGCTTGAAAAAGGTCTTTGATGACGGCTTTTGCGTAATCAAAAATGTTCCCACGGAAAGCCTGGTCGTGCTGAAGGTAAAGTCCTAGCCATTTCAGTAAGGTCTGGTATATAATGCCATAATAATTACATCATTACTCAATGCAATAGCATGCCTACATCTACTCTAACGCTATTGTTTGAATTTAATTTCTGTCAGGTTGGTGAGATGTTCGGTCAAATAAGATCAACGCTCTACGAAAAGGTGCGTTATCTGATAGATTAGATAGCAATTCATACACAACAAAATTACATGAAGACGATGTCGCATTCAGTACTTTGATGTCAAATATGAACCAGACCCGTACAATTCGGCCTACACCTCCTTGGGACTTCCGTACCACCAAGACTTGCCGTATTATGAAGGGATGCCAGGTGTTCAGCTTCTCCACGCCTTGGCGTAAGTCGTAGGCCTACACCTAGGCGAATAGCTACAAATCACAATAAGAAAACATTTTGATTCAGATTTGATGAATCTATCCAGGGAGGCGAGTCGCAACTGGTCGACCTGTTTCGTGTGGCTGAAATTTTGCGTCAAGAGTCTCCTGAAGACTTTGATGCATTGTGTAAAATTCCCGCGACGTTTCAAACTGTTGATCTTACCAGACCACTGCCAGCGCACTATCAGAACTCTAGAACTCACATTGAAGTTGATTATTTTGGAAACGTTAGTATATAGAGACGGTATGGGTTGCTGGCTCGGCACCATTCTCGAACATTTTTCTGACATAGTAGGAGTAGACGTGCGCCTATGGTAGGCTAAAAGGCTACCTTAGGCTTAGGGACTATATGGACTTGAGAGCGCTGAAATCGATAATGCAATATGTCCAAGCTGCAGACGAGTCAGTAGAGCCGTCTTTAAGTTCTGACGTCACGCTCTGGTAAATAGGATGTAAGAATGCATGTGAACCTACGGTCATTCAGGTTGTGTCGATTCATTGGAATCCGGGAGTGGAAGGAACCCTTTTTATACGGCCAGAGGACGAGGGGGCATATTATAAAGCGTACGTCCATTTCCTAAAGATTTTGAAGCGTCCCGAGTTAGAGGTATGTAAGCACTGCTGCGTTGCCCTGCCTATTCACCGGAGAACTTGGGGCTTTCACTCGATTCCTGTAACTCCGTTTGCAGTATTTATTTCGCATGCAACCTGGCGACCTGATAATGTTCAACAATCGAAGAATGGCCCACGCAAGGAAGGAATACAAAACGTCTGAAGGACGTCGTCACCTCCAGGTTCAGTGATATTCAGAGTTCGTTATGACATTCGTTGCATATAGCAAGTCCCGATAACTCGCGTTTCGTGAGTTGAATTCTCTTCGTATCAATGATGCGCAAAAATGCATGACATTTTATAGCACATTGCTGCTCGTCTCTCCCGATCTGTAGCCGTATTTGACAAGCGACTGTAGCAGAAAGATATCCCAGCACCAAGCACTTCTGAAGAAACTTATGACTACAGCAACATAGGATTCATTTTACGCTAGATATACAATATCTGCTTTTTCAGGGGTGCTACATCAACCTTGACGACATGAAAAGCAATTACATAGTTCTTGGACATCAACTCGGGAAAGACGTGGTTCCCCAACGGTGCGGTAATCGCAACTGGTATTAAAAGGTTTTTTCCAATTAGTGAACCAAAGCTGACGAGATGCAATTTCCCTTATAATAATTAGCGAGTGGAAACCCAGCCTAATCATTGTCCATTACATAATTTTGAAGCACAGGGCCTACTAATTAATATATATCGTAAGACTTATTATCTTTAGATATCTAGTGATTATTGATTGAAATACAATGGATGATGAACAGGAATTACGAGTATAGGGGTCGCAGCTACCATCGATCGCTATTGGCGGTCCGCTAAACTGCCCATCGTAATCCCTTGTACTAGTTGTACTACGCCTGACCTAGGGCGATATCGAATAGTGCATTTATGATGGGTTGCCTACCGCCCGCGTGCTGACCAACAACGTTTCAAATTAGAAACCCCAGTAGGCTACCTTCTAAATTCTGAATTGCATCACCTTAGCAGGTAAAAACTGATAAATTTGACAACCGGCTTCAACGCACATCCTATGTCATGATGAAACTCGCATGTACATAAGCAAGAAGCTGCTAACAATACTTGGCTTAAGTGCTTGGCTCAGCACCACATACTTGAATCAGTCTTGTTAGTTATCATTACACAAGCTGCTGTTGTTGTCTGCCGAATTCCGTCTGGGACCAGTGCCACAGTTGGTCTTCAGAATATGGCAGTATGGACAAATATTGCATATTCCGCACTGCTGATACGGTACTCCAGCATATCCATAACCAGTATCCCGAGACACGGCAAGAATGAAAGACTACACTCATGCCGTGCCATTATCGTCAGACTTCATGGGCGGTGTCGCGATCAAGATATTGCTCAGCGTCTCGGATTTGAACTCCTCATACTTTCCCTCCTTAATGGATTCTCTCAGAACTTCAAAAAACTTGAGGTAGTGATACAGATTGTGAAGTGTAAGCAAAATAGGAGCCAGCAACTCTTTAACCGAGACCAAGTGATGAATGTACGCCTTGGTGTGATTATGACAGGTGTAGCACTGGCAGTTGTCTAGTAAGGGCTCAAATAAAAGCCTATTACTCTCATCGGCGATATCCAGTATACCGTTGGCGGGTTTTGCTGTGGTCGATGATGATAGAGTTTTCAATTCAGGTATTTGAAATGTAATAGCGCAGCTTCTTTGGGCTTGTATTATCGGATATGAAGAGTCAAATATGTCCATGCCTACATCCAAAAGTTCAAATATTTCTTGCGGAGATCGAGATCCAGACATGAATCTAAGAGGAAAAAATATTCGTAAATGACCAATCGACCATAATGTGGCTTGCACTACTCTACATTATGTCACACATATTTATCGCATCAATTATTGACACTTAATTTTTTGTCCCTTTTTGATTTTAGCTGCATTTGCACAAGACTCACATGATATACACACACATACTACTGGTGCATATGCATATCATACCAATGATGTGCATATATGCAGGCTGGACATGGAAGCATTAAAGAAGCTGGAAAGCTATCGAAGTCAAGCACCACTCTCAATGCACTGGCCGTCTAGCACGGAAGATACAGATACCATTCAACATCTTTGGTATGATGCGGTATCAGGATTTGAACCATAAGGTACTGGTTTCATGGCTGACAACCTATACCATTACACCACGTAGCCGGCAAACAAACAGTATATATTTATTGATTTGTCATTCAAGCAGTGAACAAGAAAGCACAGTTGATTTGAACATTTAAAGTAGTATACTGCAGCAAAGTGATGTGAAGATCAAGTTAGCTGCATCCTGAAGGAGTTGGCATGAATGGATAAGAATAATACAGAAAATTGCATCATACTGAAACATACTGTAGTTTGAACAGAACAGAATGAATATTCCGAGGTAAAATATGGCGGAAATGATAAACATCATACTCCAATTTTTGTGCATGATATTAATATAAGTACCGGTGGAGCAAGTGAGATATCATCTAGGCTATCGGTACTGAAGTAGAAGATAGTAAGGAACTTCGTGTTTAAATGACAAGAATGCAGTGGTTTTAATATCACGCTAACATGCAAACATTGCACAAACCTCAATTTTTCCTGTGGAAGTTCAATCACAGATGCATTTGCGAGCTTGACTGCCATACTATCACAACAACCGATGCCATCAATCAAAAAGCCAATGACTTTTTCCACTGAAACAAATGGATAAATCCAAATCATTCACTACTGTACCTTATAATGCAATGACAATAAAAACATACTATGTTCATTATTAAGCATCTTCAGAGCTGCCTTTGTGTATTCCTTGCGTATTACAACTTTATTGCCACCTTCCAGTGCAGGAACAATATATGAATCCTCTAATCTTGAAAGATCAACATCACAATCAGCAAAGCAATGCCACAGCTACATGTAGTACAGAAACTTATGCCATTGTGTATCACCAGTCTAATCGGACTCCAAGAGATAGAAAATACAAAATTTTCTTTTCAAGCAAGGACTATGCTTATACGGTGCTTACTCGGCGTTTTCCATAATGATATCTAAACTTTCTCCGAGAAACTTGATAGAGTTTGCAAATGATTTTGAAACTCTTTTCTTCGAAACAGTCTCCGATGCAGTATCACCATCAGCAAGGATTACGAAGATGTCTGGCTTCAGCTTGGCAATGAGATCAACATGCTGCTTGGAGTTGATCATAATACGGCCACTATTTCCCCAAACGGATACCGCCTGAGATGGAAAATGTGAATAAGGCAATCAATAATCAAGAAGGCCATGTTGCAATACAAAGTCTGCATTTTGCATTGGCTGATTTGCCATATTTTTCTCTAAGAAGAAGCAATGCAAAAACACCATTTGATTTCACTTTGGAATATAGTAGGCAGGATGTACAATTTGTTGTGATGATGATACATATATATATTAATTAATAACTAGTAGGCTATCATCATCATGAAATTGAGGAATAGTAATGAGGTGGCCTACAAAGCCTTACCTTTACTGTATTCAACGATGGATTTGAATTTCCTCGCATTCTTGGTAATGCATCTTTAGTAGTAACATATGTCATCGAATTAGGAGGCAGATTGAAAAGCTCGGCCATAGAACCAGGATATGCAGAAATCGCTTCATCATGTTCAATCACCGAGGGAATAGGAATCTGCGACGTGTATTTTACAACTCACTCTATAAGTTGATGATGAAGTTGTGGCTGCACAAAGTATGCAGAACTACTAACATTGACTAGACTTGGCTGTAAATCTTTTGGTATATAAGAATACGTTTCGGATGTTAAATGGGGCACTGATCCAGCATTGGTCGACAGCAAGCATGCAGGAAAGAATATTTCTTTCTTCACCTGAAATTATATACAGGTATTAATATAGGGTGGACTCAAACTGAAATTTGAATAGCAGCACTGCTCATTGTAAATGAGCTACCGGTACTGAGGCTGATAAGGTTGCACGATGATTGTATGCCAAATCTGCAAATCACATCTCGTACGACCGTATGTCACGGAAAGCCGAGTAAATGGATGAAAAGTCAAACAGACCAAATAGTTCATTGGCTGACTCACCTCTCGCTTCGACCAAGAAAGGGTCCCATATCGCGGAACACTGGTAACTTCAAATTTCACTTCCATCCTAGTTCTTGCGAACTTATCCAACGACCTAACAGAAACAGACCCTGACACCAACGCAGGAACACAATACACTGAAAGAGCAATAAGACTTCGTGTGCGACTTTAGTATATGCTGCAAGCCCATAATACACACCGAGGACACTCTGTTGTCTGGTCAGACAAAGTCAAGGCGATCACCTTGGACGAAGTCTCTTTATACTAGTAGGCCTACACTATAGATGACAACGTGCATATGCTTGTTGTGTTTACGTGATATCTATGGTGCAACCACAGAGATATATAATTTAACAGCCGTGCATATCCGGCTCCGATTCTTTGTGGAAAGACCACTGAGCTGTACCTTTGTGGCAGACCAAAGACATTTGTATTTATATAAGTTTATATGTCGTTGCATGGGCACATGAAGCTGTGTCTTCAGTCTTTGCCTATCCGGATCGATATAGAATATTTCAATCAACCAGAATTTGAATCCTATCACGGTAAGGGAGCACAAATATAGTCGTACAGGGGCCAACTTCATATGGGGCAGAGGACTTGCCGCAGCCCCAACCAACTTTCGGGCTTACCATTGAAAAAAATTGGACAAATTTTTGGCCTGCCTACGCGCTAAATGAAATTCGCGTAGACGTCTAAACAGATGCCCTAGCCTATTTCGAGTAAAATGCTATAGGAAAGTTACGAAAATGGTGGCGTAGATGGCGGACGGAAAGTTGAGATTTTCAGACTGAAAGGAACGTACAATTGATAAATCTATACTAAAACTTTTATCTAAGCCGTGGATCAGTCATACAACCTAGGCCAGAGGCCTAGGGTAATGAAACATTTTGCAGTTAGTTGGACTGCCGTAGCAGGTCCTAGAGGCTACTATATAGCCTATTAATCGTTACTCTCTCGAGTACTTGGACGTAGGCTAGTGTGGTGCCTTGTGCTTTAGGCTTAGTTAATACATCATCTCTCTGCAACTCGTCTGTGTTGATGCTCTATCATCCAGAAGATATAGAATCACTATTGAGGCGCTACCTACTGCGTTATCAGGCGACCGTGGAAGATACCGAAGTTAAGTATTCGGCACACTCCGCGGCAGGACGGCAATAGGGAATTCCTTCGGACCCTAAGTCCCTACATGTATAGGCCTATCTTACAACCAAATCACGTAATCAGAATTCCTTTGTTCAAATAGACTATAGGATAGCACATCACAATAGATTGAGGTCGCAGGCCTATTGTTCGTCGGGTCCCATCGTGTCGACTTCCTGAATTCGTCCAAATAACACTGTAAAAAGAACAAGATTATTCGATGGCTGACACAAAGCCATCAGAATTTTGTTCTACAGTAGGTGTGCCTTGGCTCCAACCATTGTAGCCTATTATTCAAAGCAGACCTATTTATTCTATATTGGAAGTAGCACAGGCAAAGTAGTGTGTGGGCAGTTTATCATTAGACAGAAACTAGAGCCTTAGTAGGGAGGGCTTATAATAGGCCTATAGCAAAAATCCCTTCGACACCGACTCACTTTCAGGAATTAGTAAAATCGAGAAAGCAGATAACTTCAACGGATTTCTTTTTAAAGGTGTCAAAATTTGTAAATTTGACGCAGGTTGGACGGTTTGCCAGCGGTTATTGACATAGATCTGTTAGCAGAAAAGAGGGCTGGGGGTCTTTTATAGGATATGGTTTATTGATAAAGTAATGAATTTGGGGATGGCTTGACCTTTGCAGCAGTTCTACCGTCACATTTTGCCCATTAGGCCTACACCGCCCTCTCAATTCTATAGCCTATCGGATATCAAAAGGAACTTCAGCCCTTATTCTTGTTGCATCGATCCGTATATTACACCCTACTCCAGGAAGCCAATGTCTTATCAACCTTACTGTTTGAATTAATAGTTAAATAGATAACGAATAAAAGCTTACAACGATAGATGATGTGCACCTTCAATTCGCAATGCGAGAGCAGATATCTCTGCGTTGGCGGCGAATGCTTGGAGTGTTTGACTGACTCAGACTGCTTTTTCAAGAACCAAAGCAGGCCTAGATGTTGTGACTCTAACATTTGCTGTTTCGATCCTGAAAGTCCGCTCCCTTTCTAGTAAGTCTAGGTCTGTGGTTCTCAACCTTTTTAGCTCATGGATTATTTCCAAGCTGGATTAAATGCTTAAGGACTCAATTCATAAGACATTGTTTCCCGCGACCTCGATTTTCGTAAGATTGAAGTTTACAAAGGCTCGCGACCCCCCAAAAAGCTCAACCAGTTACGGTGTTATGGGCAATTCGTTATATTCGTTCCATCTAGTAAAGTAAAATATTTTCAAGCAAAAGGAACTGTGCTCGCGGACTTTACGGGCTTCCGCGGACTCGGACTGAGAAACCCTGGTCTAGGTATAGGCCATATATATCATAAAGAGCAGGCCTACATAATGCCAGAATTAGGTATCATTCAATTCATTCATTAATTCGTCGGGCATTCAGCGGGTGGTAACACAGGCAAAAATATAACTTCTTCCTCCAACGCGGTGTCAAGCACGGGTAAATAGTGATGTTGCGCCAGAAACGTCAGCTCATAGGACGACGAACTCAGTTGACCATGTGTGAATTAATGTACACGTAGCTGAATCTACAGCATAAATTTCTTTTACAGCCTAATTGCCATATTTCGTAATCGCTGGGATTTTTATCCTCGTGTCTCTCATTTCTTGCGTTGCTCCTATCTGCCTGAGAAGAAGAACAAGTGACAATCGAAGGTCTGAAGCCAATATTAGTCCTACAGCGACTACAGCTTGCTATCCGAGACAGCCAGGTAATCACCAACATTTACAAAGGTTCCTCCATGGCCTACTCTAGGTACTAAAGTAGGCCATGATTCCTCTTACAATTTTTTAGCGTCTTAGTATCGACGAATTTCCGTCTATATGTCTCGGTGTTAGAGAAATTTTGGGACCGGAGCAGAAATATGTTTTGTTCCCCTCCCAATGTTTTAGGACCCCCGTCAAGTTTTTTGGCAAGACTAAATTAGGCCCCGTAATACCGGTTGCCTTAAAATCGGGGTCCCTCCGGCGTTTTTGGGCTCTCTAAAAATGACTTCGATGTTCGTCAAATACTAATTTATGAATTTTAGGGCCCCAGAAAGAACGGGCTGCAGCTTCCCTTTCTGAATTGCCCCTTTTCTCATTATAAAAGGATAAATTCAAATTAATAAGAATTTTATCGTGTCTTGCCTTCACAGAATTCCCACAAGTGATGCCGCAAAACGAAACACCACATACATATTCCATACCGGCAATATCGTACACGAACAGCCTTCATCGAACCACAGTTGATTCGGGACCCACATCGTTACATTTTCATCAATATGCCGATTCTCCACCGTCATATGAATCAGCTGTCAGCGTAACTAAACAATTAGACAGCTAGGAGAAGAAGAAATATAATTTGCTGTGCATGGCAATTCTCTTATTACATTCCACGTTTCCATGTCCTGCCCTTGTAAAATTATTTATCAATAGCAAACATGTTTAATCCATTAAACTTGCAATTGTAGAATCAGAGTGAGAACGTCAAGAAACTAGAAAGTTTTAGGTATTATGTTTGCACCAGCTCTATGATATACACGACCAGTTTGATCAAGATTTTGACCGTTGCGGAATACGCCTGCCAGAATTTCAATAGGGTGTCGGTTCAATGTGAGACTACACCATATATGGGCTACTAGGTCCAGTTTAGCCCTCAACAAATGACCACTGCGCTATGTTTTCATGTTCAAAGTAGATGACTTTATCACTCATATTAAAGTGAATTTAATTAGCTTATAGAAGCGTCTAGAAAGCTAAAAGCGATTTTGTAGTGAGTGGTTTCGATTTGTTTCAAAATTCCCATGCCACGAATAGCACGAAGCACTATGACTACATTATTTACAGCTGAAACAATTTATTGGAAAGACAATAGCGCTTACTTTTTGGTCACCAATTTATTTTGAAATTTGTTTGCTAAAACATCAGACTAATATAAACTTTAGGCCTATTGAGTGTATCGAGCCGGCGTCCGGCATGTGGCTCGCTACGAAGCAAGTTCTCCATCCCCTTGAACAGCTCGGTTTCGGAGGAAACCACGTATTCGATTCTGGGCAATATGTAAACCGACAGGCGCATCTTTGGTCGAAACGTTAAGCTCGAACGCTATATGCCTTCAAGCTTACAAAGCAGGAAATTGCTCCAAAATCACAAAACGTCGGGAAATATGAGTACAGTCCGCGGAAAACATAATTCCCAGATTCAAGAGACCTCGGATTTTCCATTACAGAAGATTCCAAACGAAGGGAATTGATTAGCCTTTTCGATTTCCAAGCTCACAAGACGTATACAGTATATATATTTCGTGGGCGTTAGCACCGACACCAACCAGTGAGCATGCGTTTCACTGGCGGCTTGCCAAATCCCTAACTCAAATGGACCGCAAACAAGGCCTTGGCCACAAAGGTTATCTCTTATCAATCTATCCGTTTACACTGTGAGGCTATGAGAGCGTACGGTGCAATCAAATTACAAAACAAAGTCAATTTGGCATTTTGCCTCGTGTAGGCCTATATTGCTGCTCCAAAAACTTCCGGAGCTCCACTACTTGACATATTCTGGAAATTGTGTGGCCTTGGGCGTCGATGAAATTGTTTTCTCAATGACATGACGCATCGCGAAATAGTGCCACTAATTACCATACAAGTAATCGATATTTTGTCACGACGTTCATGGTAGAAACTAACTAGCACGTAGGCTAAAGATGGCTACAGGAAGTTCCATAAATGTAGTTGAAACTACTGATAGCAGGTAGCCTAGCCTAGAGTAATTTTTAGCGATTATGAATAGGCATATTGTTGATTTTTGCTAGAACTTCAGATTGATAGCAGCTTGATATAGGCTTTAAGTTTTAAGCTTTGTCTTAAAACTTTGAGCTCAGTGATAAAAGAAGGATATCTTACGCATATCTCAGTGATGCGGTTGTCTGTGGAAAACTGTATGAACCAACCGAAAAGCTTCTGCATCGCTCTATTAATCGTACTTTATGCGAGCAATGTTAAGGGTGAGTGCAGCTTAGCTACACATTAATTTACAGCCAAATTCAGTGGGCCTATTACAGCCATAATCACATTTTCACATATATGTACAATAAAAGGCCTTGTCGGGTTTCAAATCCGCCTAATGTAAGGTGTTTGATTGATATTCGGGGTCAAATCGCATCATTCATTATACTTACGTTTGGCCAATTTGTTTTAGCCCTAGGTTTCGTAGATTCTAACTCAGAGATTGCCACTGTTGACGGTTTGAGTTTGTAATCGGTTCATGTCCAGTTTTGGCCGCCCGTCAGCCGTGATGAATTCTATAAGATAGGCATACAGGCTAATTTTTTCCACGCAACATATAGCCTGAACACGGCGACGCTGAAACAAGCGAGTTGGGTCAATGTTACGCCGAAGCTACTGTACCCGGCATTTCATATGATAACCCTTAATCTTTCCCATGTGGGTCGCACCGGCTTAGAAGACTCTACGCCATATCGGACCCCCCCCGGCCACTGCCTTGTGAAACTAATGTTCTGAAGTAAGCCTATATAAGTCTGTGTATTGCAAGATTATTTACGAGTTAGTGGAGCCGATGGCGGACGATCAATAGATATTGTAAAGAAGATCACCACAGATTTTCCGCTCCGAAAGCTAGTGAATGTTTTAATTCTCAATAAACTAAGGCTGGACGCTAAATCTGTGGTGATCTTCTTTTCAAGATTATTTACCTAATAGTGGTGGACATCTAAACTTCTCTCTGTCTCTCACCACCGTTTCCTCACAGGCACGAAAGCTGCAGAAACCAACATCCGCCGTCTCTGGGTATGGTTCCGTGTTTTCATCCCACGCTGTGTATATGTAGTGGTCAGCGCAATATGTCGCAATATGTTTATTTTTATGCAGACCTAATGATATATATCCTTTTCAGGAATATGCTACGACATCAACTATCTATCTTGTTCCTACTGTTGCTCTAACGGATACGGAACAGAGTATTGCTGTGACAAAACGGATTATGAACAGCAACATACCACTTGCACATGGTGGTTATCTAACTCTCCCGAATGTAGCAACCCTTGGAAGCCTTACTGCTGCAAAAAAACGTCACGATGTTGTACCCAATTAGAGTACGAGGCAGAACAGTCGCAGAAATGCACGCAAAACGCTGATTGCGACGATACTTATAAATCGTACTGTTGTGATTCAACAGCAACATGCTGCACATACTTCGAATACAAGTACACTACATGCTACTTTGATTCCGCATGTAGGCTTGACGCAAGGCCTTATTGTTGCCAAGATACTAATAAATGCTGTACGAAGGCTGACTATGAAGAAAAAAACAGAGCATGCAATTCATCCTCTGATTGTATGTCGTATGAGAAACCTCGATGCTGTGATTCAACAGCTAAATGTTGCACACAGACGTCATACGACAAAGAGACTTGTTATTCTGATTACGAATGCAAGCTTCCTTCAAAGACAAAATGCTGCCAATCTACGGCGAAATGTTGCTCTCCACCACCTTCAAATACACCCAATACGACTGGACTAACGATAACGTAAGTAACTGTTTTTGACACTGCGACGTCATACGACTCTTCACGAAGGCCTATCTGGTATCACGTCAGGCAGTGATCCTAAAATATCGTTTCGCATTACCCCATCTTTAGCAACGCCTTGATATCTGGTTTAATTTCTGCAGGGACATAGGCGCAATAACTGCAGCTGGCATGTTATCGTTCATTGGTCTTTGTGTATGTATCGTATTCGTGTGCAAGAAAAGTTCCAATGAAGCCTTGGTAAACAATAGCTTGACTGACCCGACGTCAACACCCCCACTTCCGAGAGCACAAATTGGTAAGGTTTATCTTCTACTTGTATTAATACTTGACGTTAGAGCCCTTGGTCTCATACAATCGCGGTCCGCCAATTTATTTCACTTGCGCTTTTACGCTGAATGCCGGCCTCTCGCAGCCTTCCCTGCTTCTAAGGATTGCGACCGAATATAGGGGACGACGCTAATAGCCTTCGAACGGATACCCAGTATATATACTTGGCTGTTCTGCTTATACAGCAACATAATTACCCGTCGCGCCCGATGTATGATTCATGATACTATACATATTTTTACTAGTTTTATCACATATGAATGATAAATGATTAATGAAACTACATTTACAGGCCTTCCCCAAGCTCCTGCGTACACACCAAAGCCACCTCCATATACTCCTAGAGGAGAGCCACCACCTTATGATGCGGTATGTGGCAGAGAGGCCTCTACTTATTCTTAGCCCACCATAGTTGAGGATAAGCGCCAAGGATGTTATGCATTTCATCAAGTTCAAAAGTTTCTTCTTCTGTATTTGACACTTCCTTATTGTAGGGTGGTCACAAGCCACATGGGATTAAATCCCATTATTGCCTATGCTTTTAACATTTCTTGTCGCTACCAGTTATTACAAATTTTTATAAACAGCGTCAAATGTCTGTCACTTATATTTCATGGAACACTTTTGTGAACCAGCATATACTTACTTTGAATAGCAGCAATTTGTTTTTCTTACATAATCAGCTATATACCAATCATTATACGCTGGATCGCTATTACGCTGTTCACAGCCTCCCCATAAAGAGTAGAGATGATTATTAAAACGAACAACTGATTCGAGTCAACATCAGCATTTTAATCGACAACTTCGCTCATTTGAATGCGGTAATCGTTCCAATCACCTTTTCGAGCGATGTGAGCATCATATATTTACCGTTTGGTCTATAGACCATGACTGTGTCAATTTGCGAAAAGTTATCGGGTGTAGTATGTACCCGGGTGCCGTTGGGCGCTAGCATTAGAGACTACTTTGCGTAGTCACACACAACGCCACAACCTATTGTAGCGAAGACATAATAATCCAATGATTGTTACTTGATAATTATACTTCGGTGACACCGATGATGACAATTGCACCAATTCTGCATCCCTGCAGCGCTTTCGGGTAGTTGTCGACCTGGCGTGTGTTATAGGTGTAAGGGCATTCCGATTTTATCTGTCGAGCGAAGAGCAACTCGTCTGGCTTGGGTAGTTTTATCTGATATTTTTATATAAAAATCTGTACCGGCACTTAGTCTTATTCTGCAGATCACGGACATCGTGGACGCGGCCAAGAGCACGCCATAGTATACAGCATTTGATAAAGCGATTAATGTTTTTACATATAGTGTAAGCCCTTCCGTACCGACCACATTATGCTGTTAGGGATGTTTAAGGCGTGTTCGTCTGGCTTGCTGACACGGTACGGACAGTATATAGCCACCACGCGGTACGAAATTCAGGTCGCCAAAATTTGGGATGTCGATATTGAAACGGCTTGGGCAATCGCAAACCTATAACGAAACAAATTCCATATTATTTGTGAATCTCGTAGTAGAAGTATTACCCACTGGCAACATCGTAATTATATTACCTAAAAGCGATCCACAAGGACATAACAATTCCCGAATCTTCATCGTCATATTCAACCCAATTCCAAGATCGCATATCCTAACGCAAACAGTAGAATGATTCAAAGGTATTTGTAGCATTGGTGTGAGCAGTAACTGGTCAAAGAATTATATAATATGCACTTTATAATGTAGATATAGCCCATGTTGTAAATCACCCAGAGATCGTCATTCATTTGCTAGCGACCTTCAATACATTTATTCAACTTCGTAATCACAAGACCCTTCCCCGTGTTCGACCTGCTACACGCCATTGAATATAATCGTTATAAATCATCGAAGGTTAATTCAAAGCTAAAAACGAAAAAGTCGCAGAGAGCAACGTGGGATAGTGCGACGCCGAGTAGCCGATTCGTTAGTTTGTCATTGGTGGAACTGGGGCGGTTCTCGGTACTTGCAAGAACAGACAAGGCATATAATGTATGCAGCACGCTGGCAGCGGATGATTTGCCGGGCATCCGGGAAACTAATTACCAAATTCTATCTCTAGACTAGAGTCTATAGTCTCGAGAGTGAAAAAGTCATTATAGAAAAAGCAAATCAAATTGATGACAGGTTTCTGGTCTCCGCTGATGCGATAATAGATGATATCCGGGTGAGAGATGTGCTACCCCGTTTCCTAGAATTGATAGCATGCGAAAATGTAATTGCTGTGATGTGATTGACAAGTATCTTATCTGTAGAAGTCTGTTCAAGTAAAGGTTAACATTCATGATAGTAAAATCAGTATAAGCATATCATATTCTGCGAACATGTGTGTTGGGTGTAAGAGATAGGCGGTTGAGACGATGTAGGCGTGGTTTAAAGTCTTCAATCAATTGGTTGGCACATGGCACACGCGATGCTCACGCACGAGTGAGGGTTGTTGTTCCTTGTGAATTTATGGCGTTTTCAACTACTAAGGTCATGTGCCCAAGGTGAATGCTTCTTTCGTCCGGATCTCGATCACAACCACAAACCTCTCCTCTTCTCCGATACTGACTGCCAACATACACCAGACGGATAAACGGTTAGACCCGGTCGGGAATGGAACCCGAGCAACGAGTCCTGGCTGTCCTCAGACTGAATAGTATAGTGTTATCCAATATTGTGCTTAACCTTCTGTGTTAGCACCAACCTGACTGAGACAGCCAACTTCAGAGGGGTGCGGACAACAATGGCTATTATAGCTTATTTTAGCGATTTTAAACAAGGTCAACCATTCTATCTACGCGAATCGCTCAAATGGGAGTGTCCCAGCGGCTAATTTCAACGAGGCCTCAGCACTGCAGGGCTAAAGGCTTGAGAATATTATTAGTAAGCTGAGATATATTACTGCTGATCGTTATTAATTTTCCTGTATAGTATAAAAGCAAATAATGTAGAATCTCGCGGCAACACGACTGCGACCAATTCAACAAAGATCTAAGAACCTTAATATGAATAGGTAAATAAGAAGATTCGACAAATAGTATATATACAACAAATATGCGACTACGCTGGAACATACTGAGTTCTCATGGATAATTATTACTTGTTAGCATCCAACGTTGACTTTACTTAACAGGGTGTGGGGAACGAGATGGAAACAACCATTGAATGAGACTTTATTCATGGCATTACCAATTTCGATTTCGAAACAGCGGCGACGAAGCAGAGGTAAGCTGTGCGAGAATATGAATATACCGTAGAGCTTAGACGATATAGCCTAGTGTATAGACTAGGCTATGCATCTATGCAATATAAAAGGATACGTATGTTATGTCTAGTTTCTCTCTCGCAGCGACGGGACAGGACATCGGAGTGAGGATCATGTGAGCACTATGCGTATCGTTAATTGCATGCATGGCTTTGAACAAGATATGATTGTGTATAGGCCTATATTTCATCTTGCGCCACCAGAAAAGCTCTGATCGGTTTTAGCCTACACTACAATAGGTCTGAGCTATAAGCGTGTCCCGGATTTATTACCGTAAGGCTACGGCACCAATTAACCTCCAGACGAGGCCATCTCTGAATTCTAGAAGAACTTGGCTATAAAGGCCAGTTTGTAGGGACTAGCTGAATCCACAAAAAATCAGATGGTGAGCTGATCGAGGTAACTAATTTGTAAACCTACTATATACAGCTCCCGAATTTAGATTTTATAGCCCACAGTTTCGAAGACATCGCAATGAGCAATTGCCATGAACGTAGACGCATTTACATTCAGTGAATCTCACACGGGCAGTTGAATAAATAATGACGAACACGAAACGAAAGATGTTTAGAGGGATTTTTATTGGGCTTATGTAGGACCGGTCCAGGTTCAGGCACGTCGTGAACAGTTCAAAAGTTCAAAGCAGTTTTATCGCCAACGTTTATAGGCTACATATGCTTCTGGTCAAAGATTTTACGCTTTGCAGCCTGCAGGCCTAACTACAACTACTACGGGCCTATGAGTATCATGACATTTTCTCTTGTATATACAAGCCGCATATTAGGAGCCGGTACTTAAGGTTACAGATTTAGTAGATGATCGTCTGAGTAAAATTGCAAGTCGGTCTACCGGAAGGCTAATCCTTATTATATCGGGATCTCGAGCGCAAATTATTTCCCCTTGCCAGATGTATCTTCAACGAGTCCCAGAAATTTCCCTGGTCTACTAATCCACAGGGACTTCTGATACTTGTTATAGTTACACTGGAATTAGCATCGAGAATGCCATTCAGTTGTCACTCGCACTACTACAGAATATTTCTAACAATAGGCCTATATAGCCTACAGCCTACTGGAGTAGAAAGTGAAAATAATCTTCAGTAGCCTACAGTAGGCTATATTTACGGAATTTGAGAGTCGCTAATATCAGTAATTTCAATCGGCAGGTTACGGGCCAACTCGGCAAAAAATCTTTATCGGATAAAGGCCGATGAATTGTGATATCTCGGTGAAAATGTAGATATAGGTCGGACTTTGCTTTGAATCTTATAATTCTCAACAAACCAAGGCTGGACGTTAAATCTTTGAATATGTTTTGGACAATCTATTGATAGTCCGCAATCGACTCCACTCTATTCTTCTGCTCAGAGCAAGTCCGCAATTATATGCCTTCAATCAAAGGAGCGAAATTGCTGGATTTCGAACTTTCATTTGTGCCAACACACGCCTTGTACAGTCCGTTGTCCACACCCGACCTACTGTAGTATAAAATGTATGCGATCTTGCAGCTACCCAAGCAAACGGCCAACTAGAATGTACTGAACACAGATTTGAACTATTTGACCTCTCCCTATAGACCAAGAGGATGTTTCAATAGACACGATATGAACAAATGCAATACATTTTTTCGTCTAATTTGTAGAGCAAGTTGGTGTTAAGAAAAACATAGGATGTTCTAGTACCCCACCATTTAAGATCTCCCATGAATAAGTCCAGCAAGGAAAGAATCAAAGTTTGTGGTGCAGCAGAAAGGCTCAATGCCGTGACGATCAACAAGAACCTCCTCATCAAACAGCGTGAAACAGTGCAAACGGAATTGATCAGTTGGGAATTACACTTGCGTCACGGGAAACGTGGCTCATGGAGACACTGCAATAGGTCTTGGACTAGTTCCGTTGACTTTGGGCAATCTTTCGCCACCTTCCAACCTTGGTGAAGGCATAGGTGCTAACGGAGAATACTGTAATAGTGGATTCTCTGTGCATAGTCTATTATGGGTTCGTGAGCTTGTCGGCTTTACAACTTTTGAAGTACCTTCCGATGAAACCCTAATGTCATCTTTAACAATGAAGTCCGGTTTTTTAAAAGGAGCGAATCCCTGCGTACTAAAACCTTCATCTTGCATACTCTGTTCACTTCGCACAGGCCTTGGCATATAGCCGTTTAGACCTGGTCGATGGATAAGACGTCTTTGTTGATTTGAAATGCTCCCTTTTAGCCCAGAGGTTGTAGCACTAGCTGGTAGTCCTATATCCATATTGACACCATTTGTGGTGTGGCCGTCTACAGCTGATCCATTAATGTGCTCGTTATGGACACCATTCCTGGAGAGACTCCGAGATTTCCTTGTTGCATTTGGATGAGGTGTCATTTGCCTTGAACTCCTTCAAATAAACAATTACATATTATCCAAAAACAAAAAATCCACCTAATCAGCGGTTAATAAAACCTTACTTTAAGTTGGACATATCACTGACACTCTTGTTCCCCATGGTTGGCGTGAAACCATTGTGTGCTACTTTGGCTGATGAGGAGGTTTGATGTGTTTGCCCGGCTTCTTTGACAGGAATTGCCGAGGCTGGCAAACTTCTTGATTTCGCCAATATAGCTTCGAAGCGCTTTCTTCCTCCAGGTAATCCACCAATAGAATAATGGGGCGGGGCGGGAGGATGTATTTTATCTTGTAGCGGTGGTAAGTTCCCATTGTCTAAATGTATAAGTACAAGTAAGTATAAATAAGTTGGTGCTTTGTTGTTACATCACCATTATTATTATTAAATAGCGTGAGAAATTAGGACATGCGAGAAAGATTTGGCATCAATCTCTATGCCACCAAGTCAATAGGTCATAGGTCTCGACTCTGTCATACCAAAGACATGAAAAATGATAGGCTATATCAATTCCCCACATGATACAGTTGTACAGAGGGGGTGCTTGACTTGAGTGGCAAAGTGGCTCTGAATTCAGCGTTTTTTATGCGGATAAGCCTCATGATACAAATTATGCACAAACGCAAGAGAGGTGTTTGAGTATGAACATCGATAACACAACAACTCATCGTCTTAAGAGTCTACGGTATTTGGTACTGTATATGCAAAAAAAAGAATAAAATGAAAAAAAAAACTTTCTGCCCTAAGCATCCATAGTCAAGAGGAAATGCTACGGTATGAAAAGTAATGTAAGTGACATACTCATCAAACGACTCTCTAACTTCATTCTCCGACGCGCCTCCTTCGATGCTCTCCAGCTCATAAGAAACTTCCTTTCCAATTTATTTATCTGCTTCCCATCAAGTAATTCTGAAAGATGGTACCAATACATGAATATGATTCCTCACAAGCCATCTTATATCCATACCTAACGATTGTGATACGACAACTATATTGTCTCTATACTTTGATTTGTGACAAATAGGATTCCCAGTTAGTTCCAGCTTCTGCAGTTGCTTCCAAACACAGAGTGCATGGCTGACGTCATCAATATCGTTTAAAACATTGTCATTAGCAAATAAACAAATAAGTTCCGTCAAAAGTGATAGCTCTCCAATACTGTCCATATGATTTCCAGACACGTTAAGCACGTTTAAAGATTTCTGTGAACAAAAGCAAATGCCAGGAATACCGCAATGTCCAAAATTCACAATTCAAACTACAGTATCTACGTATGTATGTGTGTATATGTGCAATGTGTTTATTCACCAGCCGAAGAGAACAAAGTAAATGCAAGAAGCTAAACTGCAAGGAGGAGATAAGCCAAATCTACTAACACTATCCCTTGATTAAGTTGAACAAATTTACGTTGGCTAGTCCTAGATACAGTCAATGCAAACAGCAGTTATATTCAGAATTCAGACATAATTATATAAGTTTTCGACAATGTATTATAGACAGATATATCCCATGTCGACCTCACTATATTGACTAGTGTTATACAGGGATGGGCCGGATATCTACCTCTTTCATACCGGTACTATATGTGTCACAGCTGAAATGGGTCAACTACATCTGCCTATGAGTTTACCCTGATTCAACATTACTGTATCAGAATCCATACGATTCTATTTTAAATTTGAATTCATCCATTGGTTGTGTTGATTCATATGCATTTTGTCCTGATGAAGGAGCAGAGCTTTAAAAGCTTGGAAAATAAGGTTGCAATAAATTTCGCGGAACAGTAACATTCTCGATATCAGCACTACATACGTAGGCTACCGGTATATTGGAATGACATTAGCCGTATTATGTGAATACACTGTGCCAAATAATGAACTTATTGATAATATGTGAACTTAGTAAGCCTACTTGAACTTCAAGATTCTCCATGGAAAATGCAGAGGTCAATGTAGGTCATGGACGCGTAATTGTATGGACATGTAATTGTAATTGTTGTGATTGTTTATACATATTGCCTTCATCGTGCCGATGCGAATAGTAGGACTCACCGAAATCCCCATTAGAGTTCTTGGTTCAAATAGCAGCTTCTCACCCGAAGGTATTCGTTGATGTTCAATGTGAAGTTCACATAATTGTTTGAGATTTTGGAGACCTTCCACAACTGATATATCATTGTAACCAATATACCTAAAGATGAAAAATTTACATCAACGGTACAGATATCTTCCAATTGTGTCAGTGTCATCTATTTTCACATTGGTCAAATTACAGTTGGAATATGATGTAAAAAACATCGCGACCCAAGCGTAGCGAAGCATAGTCGAGTCAAGCATGACCGCAAGTCTGCCTGATTGAATAATTGCAAGGCAACTTTGCGTAATTGTATCAGCAAAATTTCAAGAGTAATCATTCGTAACAGCAATGCATGCGTGTCAAGTGTTTGGTGGGAGATATGCCGAAAATAATGCAAGTAGGCTTGGTGTAAAGTACTTACAATTTTGTGAGTCTATACAGATGACCGATTCCTTCAATCTTAGTAATGTTATTGTTTTGAAGATAAAGATGAGTCAAAGTCTGCGCTGTTCCCAAGTTGAGTGTCCGGTTCAATTTGTTGTCATAGAGATAGAGCACGGCAAGATTTCGGCAAGCAGAAAGGTTATCCTTCAAAAATATTTTGAATTTTTAACTATCGATAAACTGCATGACCATTGAAGTAAGGTGTTCGGGGAACACTCACTATGGCTTCTATATTTCTTTCTGCCATGTACAGATGTGTCAGTCTTTTAAGATATCTATTCATCGGCTCATCTCTTTGACGTTTAGTCTGTCCATTGCACTTGACAATATAATCCGCAGTCAACCGAACCATTGTATTATAGCCTGAATCGCACTCAATGCAACTTATCAACTATCTGCATGTAAGAAATGGGGTATGCATGGTGATCCAGTTAAAGTTCTAAAAAGACGATTCATTTTGCATGGAATCATTGCAATCCAAATCCAGCCATATCCATCACAATTCCCCCTGCACACAATATGAATTTACTGCACGGTCAAGATGCTAAGAATAGGTTACGGTGCCTCGGACGGAAAGGTAGGGTTGGCTATCGTAATGATTGAGGGAAGATGTTAACGACAATGGCAGCAGCGGCAAAACGGAAACTCCAACTGCTTGCGAATCAATTTTTAAGTTCGTTAGATCAAACGCGAAATTTGTGGTAACACGTTCTATCTTTGGTAATCATCTGTGATCGCCTCAATCTCTTCCAATACGTGCACGACAGGAGCGGTGGGAGACTTGCAAAATCAAACAAACAAAGCATTCAAAGACAACCCCCACATCTTACACAGCAGAGGCTTGCTGTTGCGGGTTTTCTGTTGGCATGTAACCTGGCAACAACGAACCATTGGACCAAATAACGTATCAAAATATGGCTCATCGCACTTACCACAGGCTTGAAGACTTTCGTTGTTTTCCTCATTAACGATGAATTTAGGCCTATATATCATAGTTTAAAAGTATTTTTACGTTTTCAACGACATGCATATTCGGGAGATAAAAAAAGTACAAATAAACTAGCGGTAACTTGTAAATGAGATATGACTATGAAATGAGTAGCCACATCACGTGACCTGAGAATGTAAGGCGAGACATCGCATACGAGAGTTCATTTACATTCTGCTTGTGTTGTGCTTAGTCATGCTGTTTAATCTAAGCTTGCTTTTGCTTTGCTTTCATCAAGCTATTTCTCAAGATGCTGTTCTAGTAATGAGCAAATATGCCAGTGAAGGTAAGTACAATGTTTCTTATCTCGGCGATTTCGCGAAAACGAACCCTTGAGAAATACGAGCTACTTTGGAGACTTTTCATTCGCAGTTTATAAAGGCTAAAGTTTGGAATTTAGATGACCAATGTCCAATGATATATTACATTATAGCCCTAAAGAACTCTCTGTAGCCCATATTTAGGTGAATAGTAATGTGAATTTACAACTTAAATGGTGGGTTATTACTACCAGGACTAGGCAACGCTCTTGAATTCTAGCAAACAGAGCTGGCCTACGAAAATATGTGTATGACACAGCAGTCGATGAACATTACCGTGTGCCGGTAATTACCTTACTTCGTTGCAGATGTTTCCCTTTTCAAGCAATGGATGGTTGAGCACCGCCGTTCATATAAGACGGTCGAGGAACACGAGAGTCGCCTCGAGATATTTTTGAAAAACCTCGAAACTATCCGAAGACACAATTTAGAAGGACACACATGGCAAAGTAATGCTTTGTGAAGTATATTTTGTTCAAAAACATGAAAAGCACAATCATTTTTAGTGGGCTTAAATCAGTTCTCAGACTTGACTTTTGAAGAGTTCTCTGCAATTTACACTGGGATCCCACAAGATTGCAGTGCTACTCGAAGTCAATCACTTATACCATTTGAGCTACCGAAACGGAAAGATTGGAGAGAGGAAGGAAATTACGTGACCCACGTTAAAAATCAAGTGATTACATATTGATTATTATTTAAAAATATAGTGGAGCTGATGGCAGATGATGAATAGATATCGTAAACATGATTCACCACTGATTTAACGTTTAGCCTTGGGTTTATTGAGATTTAAAATATTTACAAGGTTTCTGAGCTCCGCACTTTAATCAGGTGACGATGGAATGCATAGGTATTTGGGAGTTCCAAGGCCTATAGCGAATATTGCGTCGCCTTTGTCTGCATGATTTAAATTACTCATTGATGATTCGTTAAAAAGGGATCTTGCGGAAGCTGTTGGACCTTTTCGACAACGGGATGCCTCGAGTCAGCAACGGCTATTCATGGCGAAGGTCATCATCTCCACACATTTTCAGAACAACAACTCGTCGACTGTGCCATCCGGTTTGACAATTTCGGCTGCAACGGGTAGGTGATGACGCAGCCAAATACAAAATGTCGCACAATCATATGATTTTCGTCGTTCAATCACAGAGGTTTGCCAAGTCACGCATTTGAGTACATCAAGTACAATAAAGGATTGGAATCGGAGACTGATTATCCCTATACTGGAAAAGTAAAAGGCTTATGAAGCGACAGTCAGCACAATCTAAATTGAAAATTTCTTGAAAACACAGAATGGATCGTGTACATTCCAACCTGAAAAAGCTAAAGGTTTCGTTCGTGATGTAGTCAATATTACTCAAAACGATGAAGACTCTATCGTCGCTGCTGTCGCTAACATGAACCCTGTTAGTGTTGCGTTTCAAGTAACTGGAGACTTTCACCTCTACAAGTCGGGGGTATATTCCAAGTGAGTTTAAAAACAGAGCTACGTTCATCGTCCAGATACGTTATTCGAAACCAATATCGGTCGCAACAAGAATCTCTTATGTAATGTTTGACCCAAATTCGAAGCAATAATTAGCCTTTTCTTGAATGATCACAACTATTATACTAAGTACTGACACGTCTTGTGATATGATCAATTAACTTATTCGTAACAGCCCGAACTGCGGCACAAAGCCGACGCAAGTTAATCATGCTGTACTCGCCGTTGGTTATGACACCGACACTAGTTCTGGAATGGATTACTGGATAATAAAGAACTCTTGGGGCCCCGCATGGGGTAACAAAGGGTGAGTTACGAAACTGCGTAGATGTAACTTGTAAGAGTATATACGGTCAGAAAATATCCTACTCGTGTAAAAATATAATTACGGGACAAACCCGATTAGTAGATAGATAGATATGTATTTCCATAAAACCCTGAATCATGTGATTAATTCAAATAGACATGGAGGACGATACCACCATTAGGCCATCGAGTCAGTCCCATTAAGAATCGACTGTAGAATGCAGTCATCAGGACTTTAACAATAAGTAAGGCCTATATTGGATATAACAAGTTTCCATCGAGTACTGTCATATATACAGCATTGGTAAAAGAAAAAAAAATTTGCGATATTACAACGTGAATGCAGTTATGATATTATATATATCGTAATATGCCTAGAACACAAAGCGGCATGCGCAAAGTCGTACTTTATACGTGCAGTTCTTGTATTATGTGATGTGTACAATAAGTATCAGTAAAACAGCCACATTCGTATTAGAATAGTTGCTGCAATATAACTCATTTTCATGCAGACGTGTCACATTTTTCCACAAACTCGTGATCCCGCGATCAATATTGACGTAAAGGTTTATTGAATACAACTTAAATAGTGACACATAGTGAGATATATATAAAGTATCTACAACTGTATATACAACACATTCACTCCAATATAGAATATAGCCCTTTACGAAATATTAATCCCCTGCGGCTAGCGTTTTACGCAAACTTGTGCAGTTCGTGGAATAGAAATTTGGCGTAGGCATGGGTATGATTGTGACATTGCGTCACACAACTCATGTGTTTGACAAACATTTGCCGCAATAACATCAGTGTACAATAAGCATACTAAATTATGAATTGTGTGATGTGCATGGTTGCAATGATCTCCCGAAATTGCCGTTATTGAAATACGTTTGTATCCGCTCATTCCACAGTTAGCATAGCGTTTTAGTCCTCTTTCTGTAGCTCCGCTCTCGCGAAAGCATGCTGTGACAGCGAGCCAATAGCTTTGTGTCTATCACGAATAATCAACGTCCAACGTTGTAGGCATAACAATATAACGATTTTGATTGATGATTGCCGCGTCTGCTGGACGAAGCAATAAACAATAGTAAATCTCTGTCAACATTTACAGGTACTTCTACATGCAACGAGGCGTAAATATGTGCGGTGTAGCGACGTGCGCATCATACCCATTGGTACCTTGAACACGGCTGATCAGATGAACTTGCAGTAGGCCTATATATCTCTTGATTACGAGTTATGCAATATACACACTCTTGATTTACACTGGTGTACTACAAGCAGGGCAAAGGTGTTATCATTCTATGGTGTTATGTAGCCTAGGCTAACCTAATCAATTAGCCTCAGAACGCACAGGCCAGAACCAGGAAGTTTTTAAAAGAAATGTGATGTCGGTTGGCTGCTTCTTGTCGCGAAATTGGGGTAGCATATGTCTTCACTAATAACTTGAAAGTGAAGCCTAAGCTGTACCTCAGATTTTAGATCTACAGCCAAACAGTCTCAAAGCCGAAACGATGATCGGCCACTCCTCGTCTGACTGATGGGGAGGGCCCATGATGCCAATATATATAGCCTACCGGCTGTGTTTAACAATTATTGGAAATCGCGAATTTCGGTCTTGATTGTCGGCTAGTGACCGGAAATTGACCGATTATTGATACACATATCAAATATAGACCTCCCCATACTTGGCCGTGACGACTGTGATTATAACAATTGTCACAAATCATGCTCTTCAGGGACATCTCGTGAGATTAAAAATACGAACCTGAGAGAGGGATGATATAGAAATTTCTCTTTGGTTAGGTAGTGTAGAAATGTATATGTATATTTTAAACCTGAAGGTCTCCATTCCATGTTTATCTATTAAAACGCAGATTGCATGGTCTTGGTCAACTCAAGTAGGAAAAAGAGCCAACGCTCTACGATGCGGGTAGGGAACCAGCTACCGTATACAGCAAATAATCATGCAGCATGTAGAATGATTACTATTTATGACAACTCGACTACTATAGATCTCTCAACGTCCAATCATCCCGACGTTCGCCAGAAGCATCAGTGTTGATATAATTTATCTCTGTGGTGTAGGCAGGAATCAAAGTTTTTGGTTCCGGATATTATGCAGTCATCCGGGTAGTAACGGGTTTTAAACTTGAAATCTGGTACGTCGGCAAACAAGGTTCTGAGTTTTGCGTAGGCGTGACTGCAATATAGCATCTGTGTTATCTCAGCGAAGTGCGAATTCAGGCCTGTCACTTGTCCGATTTAAGTTCAAAAGTTGAAGGAAATTGATCGAGAGGATGACAAAGGAAGATGATCCACCTTCACCAACAGTCAAAATTGAATCAGCCGGCGTTCGTACACGAAAATGTATGGTTCATTTATTGAATGGACAAGAATTTCAATGCAACGTGCAGGTATGATTTCACTTGCCGTGTATGTATTCATAAATTTAATGCTTCTGATGTGTCATTGTTTATTGTGACCATAGCCTATAGAGGAATCATATACTGGTAGAGTACTTACATACAGTACTCATATCCAGCGTTTTATCAGCCTATTGTAGGCCTACCATAAAAAGTCAATTAAAACTGCAATGAACCTTATTCAAATCCACCAAATTATTTCCACCGGTGTTTTCTCCATGCCACTGTTGAACACTCCGCAGGCCGCTTTATATGTAGCCCTCTTGCCTCTTTCTATGGCCGATTTCAATGTAGGTTTCCGGTATCGGCATCAATGCTATATAGTCAAAATGAAAATAGGTACCGCCAGTCTTGTAGTCTCCCTTTCGTGATCAGTGTGCACATGAATGACATGATATATTATCAACCGAATGTAGCGTGTGCCGTTTAGGGCTCCGGTTTTCGAAACATACGTTTTGAGCTCACTGTTTCCCTATTGTGGATCAGATAAGGCACAAAGTAGGCACAAGCTGTGTGAAATGTGTGCCAGTATACACAGATGGTAATTCTTGTGCGCGCAAGTTCTTGTCGAAATCTGACATGAAATGCGGTTAGAGTAGGCATATCACACCAGCTCGTAAATCCAGTGTATGACGACCTAGAACAAAAATACAATTAGGCACTTAATGCAATTTATAAATTTTACAGAAAAATGCCAACGGATCGCAATTGCTCAGGCAGATACGCGAGTTACTTGATATAATCGAATTTGATTATTTTGGATTGTATTTTGAAGACTCCGCTCAGTTGATGTACTGGTTAGAGCCGGATAAATCAATAAAGAAGCAACTGAAAAGTGAGCCAATATTCTTTCAAAAGGCATTCTTAAATGAGTCTGAGAATTACAGTGGAGCAAGACCAGCAACATTCTTGCTAATGTTTTGAGTGCTTTTTCAGAAATGAATTTTGTGGTTCTGCTGTGTTGAAACGTTAAAAGTTAAAATTGACTAATTTTGTGTATAAACCTGCATTCACTTCTGAAAGTAAAACAGTGCTTCCGGTGAGACACAGGTCTAGTAGCCTATACTAGTGCAGTCTCACCATTCCAGGCTATTTTTGTATATTAAGCATACATTTAAATCTTTAGAAATGAACTACAGTGCTGAAGGCTACTACTTGTTGTAGTGTCGCGTCGCTGGCATTCTTAGGGGGTGTTGACTTTGTGAAAACTGTGGATTCATTTGAATAAGTAGGCCTATGACTAACTGTTTGAAAAATCTGGGTGCATGTTGTGCGTGATGGTCAATACCAATCACATGGCTCGAAATTCATTGATGTGAGGTTGAGACTTGAGATCAAGTTTAATAAGAATAAGCCCAAGCTTGTTGGAGACATCCGATCTCCTCGTGGGAATTGGCTGTGCATAAACCAGTGAGAGTTACATACAATATACCTATGTTACAATTTGGTAGCCTTCAGTACAAATGTATATTTTTGTAGACGAATCAGCTGTAACAATGACTGTTATTCTCAGATAGTCCATGGAAGTTCCAGATGGCAGTAAAATTCTTCCCATCAGATCCCTCTCAACTGTCCGAGGACATGACCCGGTACTATATGGTCCTTCAGTTAAGAGATAAAATCATTTCAGGAAGGTGAGTGCTTTGAGATTTGACCATATAAAACGGTACCGTTACTACCAAAGGGTGACCTTTGGATATTTGAAAATTGCTACTATGCCGAAACTAGTTACTGCCTTAGTATGGATAGTTTTCGATCAGTACTAGTACGCCTATCAATGGTTTCTTTGTTATAGGTTGCCTTGCTCGTTCGTGACTCACGCGCTTCTCGGGTCGTTTGTGGTGCAGTCAGAACTTGGTGATTTTGATCCTGCATCGATGAGAGGAAATTATGTGAAGGGCTTTGAGTTTGCCCCTAACCAAACAAATGAGTTGGAAGATAAGGTTATTGAATTACATAAAACACACAAGTAAGTTCTTGACAGTCTGTCAATGCAAACTTCTAAATCTAGAATGTCTAGATTCAATTAGGCCACGGCCTTGCTCTATAGTGTGTGTCTAACCTACTGTGCTACCTCATGCCTTATACATTAACATTATGCATCATCAGAGTCAGTCAAGTTGATGCAGATAAGTTTGTAATATTTCGGCAAATATACGTAGAAGTATTGCAATACCTTCACCGTTGTCCAATATACCATTGAACTATAAACTGTGAGTCTTTTCATCAAAAGTGTACCAAGGGTTGAAGGTTACCAGCTCTACCCCCTCAGACTTTGCTCAGACTATGTGAAAACGCTAGAAATATTGGTCCTACCGACTTCTGAAAATTTAAGCTGAAAATATATACCGGTACCTATTATAATACTGCACGATATTGATATAGCCCATCAAAGTTTCAACCCTCCCTCGGAATTTAGCAAGTAATTGGTTTTGTACCATTTTCAGGGCAACTTTTCATACTATATAATTATTTATTGTTCAGGCTGCCATCATAATATTATAACAAGCCCAGTCCTACATCCAACCACTTACAACATATATATTGGCTTACTCTGATTTCACTTAAACCGGTGTTCCTATTTATTTTGCGGTATAAACTCCAACTATTTACTTTTTGTGTTCAGTCGCACGCTTGATGAAAAATCTCATTCGAGACGGCTTGTTTACCTAGGCCTTGAGTGATTTGTTGCCGGTGATATCCGTGCGTAAATTTTGCAAGTTTGCATTGAATAGTTGGCCTCATAAAGTTTGCTAGATCATGTGATTTTATTATGCAATATTGGTTTCTTTAGAGGGCTGACTCCAGAGCAGGCAGAAGTTGCGTTTTTGGAGAATGCAAAAAAATTACCGTTGTATGGTGTTGATCAACACATTGTCAAGGTAATGTTGGATAATAATTATAATTAATGACCCCCCTGGCCCATATCACAGGTATGTCGTTGTTACGTTTGTATCACCGCACTGTGAAACAACTAGTAGTAAGTGCTAAGCTGAGTCCAAAAAAGATGGTGAACTAAGCTTTACAATAAATGACATAAGGCGACGTAATAAATCTGACAGTATTTTATGAAGGAGTGGAGCTCTGAACTCTTGTGAATTATTCCAATAAACTAGACTGGACGTAAAATCTGTGGCGACTTGTTTTATCTAATGCTATTTTATGAAGAAATATCACCTTTTTATTTTACCATGCGTCAGTAGCCATGTGTAGCCTGAGACTGAGATTGTTAAGGCTCAGTAGGCCTATATTGTGAGAAAACTTCAAAACTCATCCACACCTTAAAAATATCTGTGGCACAAAAAGCTATATGTTTAATTGACACAATATTTCGCTCTCTTGCTTATAACGTCATACGGTGGATTGTGAAGTTTGTATTGTTCTGTGAACCCAACATGTTATGTTTACAGGATTCAGAAAATGTCGAACTCATTCTTGGTGTCAGCTGGAACGGCTTGAGGGTATACAGAGACCAGACTCCGATTAATCGGTTTGCGTGGCCGAGAATCGTGAAGATTTCATACACGAGAAATAAATACTTTATTAAAATCAGACCGGTCGAGGTAATATGGATTTTTAATAACGTTCCCTAAAATGGAATAAGACTCGTTTTTGTGCTTAGGAACAAATTGAGGAAAGCATTGTCGGATTTAAGCTCCATAATCACAAGTCGGCGAAGAGACTATGGAAATCGAGTGTCGAGCATCACACATTTTTCAGGTTGTGCATTGCCTTTGTACTGTAACTGTAACGATCCAATATAGCATGCATACAGTCTTTCATTGATTGTGTTCCTTTTATAGATTAACAAAGCCTGAATTAACGAAGTCGAAATTAGTTAGGACAGGCTCAAAGTTCCGATACACGGGCCAAACTCAGTACCAAACCAGGCAAACCGTTTCCAACTCGACTCGAAAAAATATTCCAAAGATTCAAAGAACTCCAAGTAGAAGAACTCAAAAAGGTGAGATAATAATATTCACCAATTTATTAGAGATTGACCGATATATATTGGTTTTTTCAACATCGATACGATAATCAGCCTTTTACATGTCTGATGGCCGATATTGATAATCGCAAAATCATGTCAATTATCGGCTGACTATTGAGGCCGATATCCAATTTCGACATCTTTACTCAACTAACGGCTGATACCAATAATCGCAAAAATACACATCGGCCAGGTCGATTATAATTGATTGGACCCCTACAATTTGTGTATTATTGATGTGATGTTTGTGATCTTTACAGGGCACCCAGAAAGTAACGTACACGCACCTCCAGTGGTAAGTTCGCAAATTGATCACGACCGGTTTTATTAAGTGTCTATTTTTATCGCCGTTATATTCTTTAATAGCTTCCTAAAAAGGAAAGGAGTAGCACAAAAACGGAAGTGATCACGACAATTATTGAAGAGGAAGATCGGGAAGAGACAACGGTCAGTTGTTTGCGTTTGTTTCGTCTTTCGTATTGCTTTTTTTGAGCTAGACATCAAGACAGCCACACAGCAGCCTTTGCGTTGGTGGTTTCATGTCATCAGGTGTTTGCTTATGGTTGCGAATCGAAGCCTCTGTCATTTCTGTTCTTTACAGCATCTGTTGAAGCCCAGTACAGAATTAGGATGATATTTTTTTTTCATTATGCTTTATAGCACCTCCGTTTTCAGCAGCCATCGTCTGATTATGACTGGCATGAGAATGTGCAGCTCCGATTTTATATCGATTTCCTAAGGAGGTACAAAACATAAAACTTAAGATTTAAAACTTGCTCCAATCATAGGTGATCAAGTCCATATAGTAAAGAATTATGCCCAATTCAAAATATGTTGGTCATGAACCATAGAAAATTATCTAGGAGCTCATTAGTGACCTGGGGTAGAAAGTTATCTCTAGGAGACCATTATAGTGACCTGTGGGTCTATATATCTGTACATCCTTCTTTTTGTCTAATGTTCTAACTGTTATTATAAATCTCATTGCATCATGTGGCGACATAATAATCTTTGCAGTGAGCCAATTGTTTCCCATTTATTATTCAAAACAATCCTTTCTTGGACTCGGTTGAACCTATTCCAATGTAGTTGGAAAAATTGATGTGCTGTGCAAAGGCCCTTCGGGAGCTTGCAGCTGTTCAAGCAAACATATCGCACTTGCTCATGTTGACGTAAGATTTATGAAGTGTGTTCATAGTGATTGCGATGAATTACATTGATTAGATATGGTTATGGTGAGTTTTCGTCAAAACTTGACGTCAACTTGTTTTATGTGCTATTCAAACGCCGGGAGGCCTAATCGAATATTCATTTTGTTCATCCCATGCCATGTGCATCTCACACGGACGAATAACTTTATTTTGTCTCACCAGGAGCATACAGTCGAAGTTCCTGTAAGGAGCACACTTGCGCAGATGCGCACTTGTAAACGCAGTGTTCAGTTTAGGGTTTCCACATCCAGCTCTGTCATAATGAACAGTATGTTCTGAATTGAAATGAAAGAACCACCGGTACTCTATCTCATTCTCATTGTGCACCAGTAGTCTAGTTGCAGCTTTATCCTCCTATACTGTAGTTATTAAGCCAAGCCTGGCTACAGTCCAGTAAGCAATAATGTCATGTTCTTCTCTTTCTCTCTAGGAATCAAGAAAAGAAATACCTGAGGTTATCCAAATAACAACTGCAGAAGAGACAACAGAAACACAGGTATGTATGTCATAACATGTCAGTTACAGTTGCCTAATGACTTTATGTACAATAGGCTAGTGGCCTTAACCAATTTAAACATGCTTGGGAATGGGAACAGAATTTTTCTTGGCGTTGCTTAAGTGTATCATCAATATTTATATTTGCTCCCTGTGTCGTATCTACTGAGACTCTGAGAGTGTGTTGTGCATTTGAATCTCAAGGTCTGGTAGTTTTTGTAAAATTGCATCATTCATTGAATGTTTTTGGAGGTTATTCAGAGATGTAATACATTTCTGTTCGGTAATGATGATTAATTTCAAATTAATCATGCTCTCCTGAATTGCAGCGTAGTAATTTTAAACTGTTTTTAAAAGACTAGGCTTCTTAGACATATATATATATATATAGATATACATTAGAAGGAAATGATATCAAAGCCTTGTCAATGCAGCACAAATGAAATTGAAAACTTAAATGTATGTGTGGTGAAGCATTGCACTAAACCCTCCTTTAGAATTTGCTGACGTGTTGTGCATCGAAACCGTTGACTTCACATTTGCAATGTTACTATAATACAATATGTCTTGTGCGTGCGATGATGCTTCTTATATGTTGAGTGCAATGTAAGGCGATAACATGTCTAAGACATAACAGAATAGGAATGTGCATGTTTAGAACTAATGTTGTACATGTTACATATACAGTAGTTTGATAACCTTGTATTGCTATCTATAACTAATCACAACACACACATCAAGTCCTGAACATGTGTTACCAAAAATGGAATTACTTGTATTATATCATTCGCCTGATAAGGAGCAGAGTTCCGAAAGCCTGTGAATGTTGTAATTCTAAATATACCGAAGCTGGACGTGTGGACGTTAATCTGTGATGAATCTTCTTGACGATGCAGTATCAATTGCGTATCATTAAAATTCACTTTCAGCTCAGAGCTAAATAAATTTGATGCACATTTGCCTCATCAGTATGCTAATTACCCTTATCCTGTAAGATTTGTTGAATGCATTAGCCTGCAGTGTGTTTTTAAAACAGGAGGGAATTAGAGAAATTCCTTTCTGGGTTAAGTCAGCCGTGTCCGTGGAAACTAAATCAGACTAACTTTGAATGTAAACTTAGTGGATGTTGTGCTGCTGTGTTTTGCGTCTGAATTTATGCAGATGCTTGCGAGAAGTTACCATACTATTTCCGGTCCTCGTCAAAAATGCTAAATTGCAGAAAAGCCTACTGCTATGTTAATAAAATAATATTACTCAACAGTGTCGCCTCAATATTTCAATTTAAATTTCCATTTTATTGAAGTCTTCTACAAATTGAAATGTCACGTGCACATAATCAATTTGCAAGGAAATTACCCAGCTCACGATAGGAATCTATAGCGTGTTGTGTATTGCCACGTAGACACACAGAGCACCACCACAAATTTTACATCCCACCTCGTTTATTTGAGTACTGGTACTGGTATTTCACTTAGCTTTTGGGGTGCCACTACTCTGTCAGGTGAACGTAGAAACAATCTGTATCAATTTTGCCACTATCACATTATTTTAGACTGTGGTCACGGAAAAAGCCAAGGATGATTCGTCGTCGAGCTCCTCATCAAGTTCTGAAGATGAAGGAATGGATGCATTGTCCAGACACCAGAAACGAGTACTTAAAATGAAACGTAAGTGACAGCGTTTCAGATCTACTCAAGTGTTGTGTTTTAAGTAGGTTGTAGTGTCTGCTATTACCGGTAAACTTCTTTATTCAAGTCTTTGACTGAGGTGATTGTCATACAATGCCGCTATTGTAGGAGTTGGTGGTGAAGTCCTTTGTCTTTCCAAGCAAGCAAATGGTAGTTCTGCTTCAGCGAACATGAGATATTTTAGAAATTGCTGCATTGTAGTATTGTATCATAGTTCCCCCATCAGATTACGTAATGGTAGTTGGGTTTTGTTTCATGAATGAGTTTCTATATCAATCGGGATTGGCAATTTAACAGGATGAATCAAAATCGCACTGCTTCTATTGTAAATAAACGTATGTAGATATGTGAGATAGTAAAATCAACATTGGGTCAAAATGAAAATTTGTGAGTCTACCCGTTATAATAAGATGTAGGCTTTGTTTACTGAGACAATTCTTCGTTCATGCCAACATTGTAGCATGCTCTCTTTCTTTGCGTAGCTACGCCTACAACAAGGGAGAAAATCTTTTTGTTTGGATCTCTCACGTTTCTTACTAGTAACCATCATTATTTCTTCATCGGTCTGATTGTGAGATGCGTTACTTAACCTAATTACTGAATTAATGAAATAGGTTTGAGTCATCAAAGTCCAATATTTTATTGATGTGTCAACGTACGGTTTCAAAACTGAAAGCGATGCAATCATTATAGACCAAACTTGAGACCAGACAGTCTCTAAAAGGCATAATTATGTGGGTTATAAATATATTTTATCACCAACAAAATAGAGCCAAAGCCTTATTAAATACTAGCAGCCTATTGATGGCACAGTCGTCGTCTCGTCACACAGTGCTTCATTCAACAGCGGCATTATTGAGTGCAAAACGCTAACATTTACATCCGCTATTGTTGCTTGAGCTTACTACAAATGAGTCTGGGATGAGTATTAATGGTGATACTCTGCACCGTCCTGTTATTACGACTCTTTAGGTTTTACACTTTGAGGAAAGTTCCGAAAAAAAGTGGCCCGTGTTCATCAGATTTCAATGTCTAACAATAGCCTTCACGTTGTTAGCAAAGAGACCACCGATGCACACGGCTATCAATTCCAATATAATATTTTAGGTACAATACTTTTGCTCATTCACTTCAAATTTAGTCACACTTACAGCATGTGCTCTACTTTGCCAACGTTTCACTTAAAATTAGGACCAGTAGGCCAATCTTTTTGTATGACAAAACGCATATTGTCCAAAATTCACCCACTTGTTAGTCGCGGAACGTACGCATTTCCGGAATGCGACTTGAATATGAATTGTTACTTGATCCCGTACAGCACAAAATGAAAATGATGGAAAGAGTAATGAGGATGGTAAGTCTACTCTTTTGTCACCCGATGCTCGCTTCTGTTTGAAGAATGCTTGCTTGCATGTGAAGTCATGCTGTTTCGTTGTCATTGGTAGAATGTGGTTGCTATCATTGCATGCGTGTAGACAATTGTTTATGCACTCTTTTCAATTGCTTGTACATTATATAGATTAGCGCCGACGTGAGCCTTGCCTGTTGGAATGAAGTTTTTGCATGCTCATGTAGTGATCTGTTTTGACCTTTGACCTATATATAATCCCCGTAGGTCGTATGCTGCAGTTGGTTTTTGGGGCGGGCGCCGGTACATAGACGGAAAACATGTGGAAGCTGCGACCGGGAAATCACTCACGAGTGCAATGTCTGTGGCAATTTAATGTGCTACTATTATGTAAACATGAAGTTATCAAACTCTGCGTTTTAACATTTTTTTCCCAGTCTTGGGCATGACCGACCAAAAGTGTGGGGCAGCAACGCATTGTTTTATGGTTTTTTTGGGATGATTTGCAAATTAGACTGTCGCTTGGCTTTTTTGACATGATTTATCAATTTCTGAAATCTGTGAAATTCTCAGAAAACCTTGTTTTCGGCATAAAATATTATACTCTAGACCTAGCCATGCTACAACATATATATTTTAAACTTGATGCTGAAGAATATAGTGGAGGTGTCAAGAAGATTCACCAGCCTTGGTTTCCAATGAAGGAGCGCAGCTCCGAAACCTTCTGAATGGTATAATTCTCGTAAAACCAAGGCTAGACGTTAAATCTGTGGTGAATCTTCGTTATGATAAACTTAATGTTATGACCTAGTACAATGCAAACTGAGTGTGCTAAATTGATGGTCCTGACATTTTTATGTGGCTCTATGAAATAATGTGTGTGTGTTTATTGCAGGAAAGTTCCTTGAAGACCCTGGTCCTGCTAATAAGGAATCTTCTGACTGGGATTTAAAATTGCAGTCTTCGTCCTATCAGGTAACTAGTGTTGCCCCTTTGAGGTGATGAATCTTTTTTTTTTATAGTGAATTTATATGCTTGATCGTGTGATGTCATCTCCTTTCTTGGCAGTGAGCTTGCGGTCACTGTGTTTTATTTGGTGCACATTGACTTTTATAGAAATCTGAAGAGCAAGAAGCTGCAACTAAGAAAGAGCCACAGGAAGAAGTTGCCTTGGTTACGGAAACGGTAGTCTCAGAATTGGTCGAAGGTGTTGTCGAACAAGAGAAGCCGAACAACGACGAAGCACTGGTAAGTCTTTTAAATGTACCAGTATTGGATTTGTAACAAATGTGTAAGCAGTGTGTCCGTATCGACTGTGCCAATTCGATACTCGAAATGATAACAATACTAACCTTTGTTGCCAAACCAGGACGCAGAAGATGTGCAGAATCTTTCACCATCCAGCTCTTCATCGGAAGAAGATTTATCAAGCGGATCGCACGAAGTCGAAGCGGAAGCCATTGTTCATGCCGAAGATAACTCGGTTTGTCTCTATATTTAATTTTGACGCTGATAAGATTTATAGTTCATACAATTCTGTCAGGTCGCAGATGTCGTCTTGCAAAATCCACATGCTGCCGAAGTGGATGAGGATGCAACAGATAAGGTAGGAACGGAGGAAACAATGAAAGAAGACGTCGCTGACTCGTCCTCTGAGCCATCAACAGAAGTATGACGAGCGATATCTGTCAGTCTGTAGTGAAGTGAAGTGGTGCTTTATGAAAATTTTTCTGCTGTAGATGAAAGAGCAACAGGATGCAAGTAACGAAAACAATAATAACAATGATGAGAACCCACAGGATGACGTTGTGGCTACTAATGTCATCACAACGGTGGAAACCAAGTCTGTACGTGTCGAAGTGAGCTGATTGGTGAATTACTGTATCATTATCAGCATAGAACAGAGAGTCAATTTGTTGTCAATTTGTTTCATCATTCACCTGTTATGTGTTCAACTGTACTTCAGAATTCGTCAATCATAGGGAGTAGTGCAGTGTTCTGAAAGCAACTGACTTTATTCGAAGTAAACTAAGGCTTGGCCTTGAATTTGTGGTGACATTCTACTGTCTAGATATGATCGTCTGTAATTGGCTCTGCTATATTTGTTGACCTGAAATTCGAAAAATAGTGGAGCTGATGGTGGACGATCCAGATATTTGCATACTTGCAAAATCCACGTGCGATAAGACTCGGTCACCGCCTCGCCACAGATTTGACACCCAGCCCAGTTTATTGTAGTGCCATTCACAACCTTTGGAAATTTTCTCCTTCATCAGGTGAAGATGGAATCTGTAAAATGTGTTTGTGGCAGGAACTGGTTATTCCGGTTTAGTATTCGCATCACTCACTCTCAACTGCAATTCCATGAAATCCTTCTTTCTCCTGCTTTCAGGATGTAGTCATACCTCGAGAGGAGAACGAAGTGCGAAAAGTTGCGCTGACTGCAGATGAAGAAAACAATGTCACAGTAACTGAGACAACATCAAGCTCATCTAGCTCATCATCATTGTCATCATCTTCAAGCAGCTCAAGCAGTTCGAGTAGCGATTCATCATCAGATGAATCAGGGAGCGATGATGCTCCCTCTTTTAAGAAACCTCCAATTGTACAGACCGAAGTTGCCTATATAGAACCGACAGCAGAAGAGAAGCCGGCTGTCACGATGCAGGTTTGTATTACAGTTACAGTCTGTAGGTACATTTCAGGGTTATGTTCAAGTGAATAAGATGGTGCTCTACTCTGGTGGCTGTTGAAGTCTGTATCTGCTCTAAAATTTTTCTAGTAGGTGTGATGTATCCAAGACGTCAGACCTATGAGTACGGTACTGACTTTGGGGCTGATGATATTACTGCAACACACAGTCATATGTGTCAACAGTGTCATTACTCATATCACAGTCGATTCGTCTTATTAGGCATGTATCTGGTGCAAGTGTGCGCCATATTTCTAGGTGCAATGAAAATAGACATGTTGTGGGACTTGTCACTGAACGGTGTGTAAATGTGTAGTGCATTTGTTTAGTCATTGAATCTGGAAATCCATCGCTAATGTCCATTGTCCAATAGTGGTGTCTGAATCAATCCCACAAATCCCGATGTACTCTGTGTAATGCTCATTTCAAATTTTGACTCTGGGGGCTACTTTCTATAGGCTATCTTTGCGGTAAGATATCTTGAACTATGTCACAGTACTCACAGATCCTCAAGTACCGGTATGCTATGTAATGCACCTTTAAAGTTTTGACTACAATCTATATTCTTTAGGCTATTGATACGAGATAGATAACGAGAAGAAAAAAATTTCTGTTCCAGCCGCCCGTCGTACAGACTCAAACAAAGACAATCACATACGAATCAGATCAACTAACCGAGGGAAACGTACCTCATGATGTTCAGCTTTTGAGCAGTCAGACCATTACTGCAGAGACGATGTCTTCCGTTACTACTACTCATATAACAAAGGTTAGTCATCACCGAGTAAATGTGCGATTTGGAATTCTCTATGATCACCTTGTTGTTTTAGACTGTCGTAGGAAGCATGAGCGAGACAAGAGTGGAAAAGAGCATTGTGATTACTGCTGACGGCGAATCTGACCTACATCAGGTATGACATGTCTCCGTCTATCTAAAATTCTGCAACACCACGGTCATATTGTGCTCATTGATAGTAACAGCTTGTCGGATAATACCATGTGTAAGTCCATATTAAAAGCAAGAATAGATCCGTTGGTGCCAAGTTGTCAACAAGCGCTCATGAGAACACTTGCCTAACACTGCAGGCCTGCAGTTATTCCTGAATGTTTACTGATCACACGTGATGCTTGTAGCCTGTGACCTCCTCTTTCGCCTTACTTATTACATAGTTTGGCATCACTGTAGTCGCTATGGTGTGACATGTTGTGGCACTGCCCATCGTCTTGTGCCATCGCCTGGCATTGTGTGACAACGCCCGGCATCTTATCGCATTCATTTGCAAAGTATACAGACCCTTTGCACATAGTGAAGACTCCCTTTATGATTAGCATGGTGTGACAAAGAATAGCAACAGATGGCGAATCATTCTCCCATTGTAGAAATGTGTAAATCAAATTACTGTACTGGTTAAACAGAGGATTAAACAGCTAATAACATGCCCATCAACTGTCTTCGTTGCCAAATCGTTGGTCAAATTTTATAGATGAGGTTTTTGTGAGCGAAATGATGATTTTGAACTAGTCGAAAATCTTTCTTTTGTTATTTTTCACAGGCGATGGCCGAAGCCATCAAAGATACTCAAGTTTGCAACCCGGAAGTCAGCATCACGAAGGTGGTGGTTCATGAAGAGAAAGTTATGGAGAATCCAAAGTGAGACGAATGCAAACTGCAAGGGATGTAACCTCATTGCAAGGGAACTTTCAACAGCCTAGTGCGTTTGACAATCTGCCCAATTATATATTAATGCAAAACCAAAGTTTGTTACTACTATCACAGAGTTGGAATACTTATAATTTGTTATACAATTTTACTTAGGAGCTTCATTTACACTTTGTGGCGTGTCGTGTTGCGTGAAAATTTGTGACACAACGTTGATCGTTACCCAATTATTAGTCCAACATTGTATGGATTGATGATACCTGGCATTGATACCAACACAGAAACGCTCTGCGCCAATAAATTGGACAGACCTTTAAATCTGTGGTAACTTATGAGTTATTCTATCTACTGTATTACTATTTGGATCGTCCGCCGTCGCCTCCGCTATTTTCCGTAAACTCGGCAACGGCATTTGCGAGCAATTGATAACATACAATTGTGACGTCATATAAGCCTCTTTACAGATGCTGATATGACGTCACACAGTCCGTTTCTGTGCTTGACTGCTTTCTCTACTTTTGTGTGAACGAGCCTTGAGCCAATTTCGTAGGATGATATGTATTTTTGTAGCAATCATGAACGCTGCCTTACTTGCTTCAAGGTACAATCGCTTCCTTTTGTGTTGTTAGTTGTTAGTCGTAACGGTAGACTACTGTAGATTGTACTGTATGTATCGTGCTTTAGTTTTTGAGGCCTTGAATATTTTGCTCTTATCCTTCTAGCAATGAATTTTCTGTATAAATTGAATGTAATTCTCATCGAATCTTAGTCTTGTAAAGAGGACCAACTGAATAGTATCGCCTGATTAAACAACGTTTATGTGCGTCGTGTATGACCCGCGACCGTCTTGATAACAATAAAAAGCGTCAAACTAGTAAGCTACTTGCTTGTAGTCAGTGGGATTTTGCGCATCTAAGGGCAGGAGAGAGTTATAACTCGGTTGGTTGGAACTTGTGAGCGGACGCTCGCCCGTGAAATTGGTAGTTCGATTCCCCCACTCGCATCGGACCATGGTCTCACAGCTGCACAGGCAGGCTATCGCTGCGTTTTGTAATCAGCGGGATTTCGCATGTCTGCGAGAGATACTGTAGCTCACGTGGTTGGCGTCTGAGGCTGTCCAGTGAAATTGCTAGTTCGATTCCCACCACTCCCATCAAACTTGCAATGTAAATAAGTTTCGCAGCTTCCCTGGCAGGCTACCTGCGTCTTAATCAGAGGGATTTCGCGCGCCCGGAAGTCTGCGGGTAGACGAGAGATAGCTCAGTTATTCGGGAGTCCAAAGCTGGCCAGTGCCCGTGAAATTGGTGGTTCCATTCCCATCAGCTTTACATTTTAAGATGTAAAAGATATATATAAGATATTCGTAGCTTCCCACGTTCCCAGGCACTCATAGTTTTGGCCTAATACGGAGGGATGATGCAATACCTTGATCTCCAGCGCCTCCTTGGCAATTACTACTTGCTCGCAGTTGAAAGTTCCCAGTTCACACCCACGTCCCACGAGGTTTATAGCGTCTTAAGTACTTTGGTTGTTATTACAACGTTCCTAAGCAAAGGCTTTAAAATATGGGCCATTTCTCTCTGCTTGGCATTCAATACCGAGGAGTACGGTGTATTGTGGTTGTGATAGTAACCAGGGCTATGGATAGGCCTATGAACCAAAGACCTAAGTAGGCTATAGTTGATAGCGCCTTCAATTCAGTTGGCCGAGTAGTTTAGACTGTCCGCCTTCTGATCGGGAGGTTCCGGGTTCGATTTCCGACCGAATCAAATCGAATACTTTAAAATTGGTAGTATCCGTTCCTTCCCTGTTTGGAAGTCGGTTTCGGGGAAGTGCGGGGAGAATCGTGGTTGTGATAGTGATCTGTGCTATAAACTGGAAGTATTGACACGTATACCTGGCGTAAACAACCTTTAGTAGTTGAAAACGCCATAAGTTCCAAATATACAAACAAACAAACAATTCATAAACAACAACTAATCAAGGCAATGTCATCTTATGTCGGGCAATACCATCTTGCGAGTTCGGGGCATACGTAGTCCTGCTCAGGTTGTCGAAGATAGCACGATATATGGCCGTCTCAGCCCTACAAATCAATGTACTCCGACGGCCGTGAGATTAGATCTTCCCTAAGACGACAGCGACTTTAGGCTATATTTAAAACTCGGCGTCAAAGTCAAAAAATATCGCAAATGAGTTCATCCACGCGCTACAGACGCGTGTTGTATACATTTTTGTGACGGTACAAAACGCAATCTGTGTAATCCCCTATCAGAAAAAAATATCCTCTTTCCCGTGTCATGACTGAGCGAAAACACCTGACAAATTGGCAACTTGTCATCTGACCTTCTGAGGATGATTAGGAATTGAAATCATGGAAGAGGCGAAAACAACTCTTAGTAACCAAGCGCGAGGCTTTTTACCGTCGGGTGAGTTATTTGTTCGTTAGTAGTTTGGGTGTCATAAAATGACGATAGATCAATGCCATTTCAAGGAAGGGTGAACACGTCGTTGCAGGTTGAATGAGTTTTCGTAGGGTTACCGCTCATTGATTTCGTCAAGGGGATGATTACAGTAGTAAAAAGTACGTAATCATCCAATCGTCTGACTTTATACACAGATCCATTTTAATCCGGTAGTAAGTGTAATTACGGTGATTATGGTAATGATGGGTTTACTTAATCTTCACAGAGCGATACGTGGCATGTACAGAATGAACACGAGAGCAAAGCGCCCAAGTTTGGAGTAGACGCGTTGCCACGCAGAGTTTAAAATAGAAACATAAGCGGACAGCCAACCACAATCTTTACCGAACGTGTACTCCTAGCGCGCGTAAAAACACCACACCACGCTGCCTTAAATTTACATATTGGGGGACCAAATAAGAAAATAGTTGCTACGTATACAGCAGAAATTTGCCTTCACAACTGGCGCATCATCCACTTACGTTCGTAAGATGCGTGGGATATCCTGCTACGCTGCTAGGGATTTCCAGTGGGGACCTCGTCATGCGGCGTTCTCTTCCTTTTCTAATTGAAGTGGAACTTTTCGGCATCATCACATGTTACGCAATTCAATGCTGTGGATAATGTTCATGGGTTATGCAGTCAACCGCGCCAACAAGGAAATGGAAAACCATAAAGAGACCCTTTCCTGCCAACAATATAGCCTTTTCTATGGTTCTACTTTGATAGAACTTTAACGCGAGGTCACTGAAAAGAATGCAGTTTGTTTGACCCGACTAAGGTCCAACCGTTTGTCGGGATATCCATTACAGGTTTGCTTCCAAGCTGTGAGAATTTAACAAAACTGGATTCTAAGCTTGTCCACAGGCGAATACAAGCAGCTCGGTGAAACCACAATATCGACAGCGCACGCGATAGGCCTACATCGCCAGCTCCCGCGACCCATGTTGTGTTTAAGAGAATATCGCTGATATTCGTCACTAACGTGTGTGGTGCTCATCTCCAAATTTATGGTATTTTGCAAAAATTCGGATGAATAAAACTAAAAAATATGTTATGTTTGTCATGACCAGCGTGAAAAACCCCTAAAGCATCATAATTCGTAATGCTTTCACCTTTCAGTAATAAACAGGCGGGATGAAAGAATGAAATTTCAACTACACGAACTTCCATTGTAGCCTTGTCTCGGTAAGAGACACACGATTCGTTTCGCCGCGAAAGAATATATCGATGCGACTTTGAACAGGAAACCGATTGACTTCATATCGCAATTACTATATTCATATGTATCTGCTCCAGACTGTCATGTTCGTGGTGCAAAACGCCGCCCGGTGATAAGCACCACTTAAATCTTCCATATATAATAATGATAATAATAATAATAATTTGCGGTAGCAGTGCGTGCGGCGTGCATGTAGTGATATGCATATGAATCACATTTTACCCGCAATAATCGTGGGCTTTACGAAACCTCTTATATAACCTGTGTGGGAATAAGCGCTGTTTTACCAGTAAATTGATTTTAAACCCCGACCAAGTCTGAAACTACTGTACACTGAGGATATGTGTTCCAATACTCATTATTTCCTGTCACAAGGCAATGGTATAACCGAAAGATGAACCGATCATTTAGAATTAGAAGTATGCCTCTAACATAACTTCGCGATGCGAAGAAGGCGCCTTTTACAGCAAATTACTGTGGCCAGGGCAAGTGAGATTCTATCGATTTGTCGTCCAGTTTGACTGATGGTGCCTAGAGTAGACATCGTGGTGTTTGCTATGAATAATGGTAATAGAGATATGAAAGTATTACGATATGTGTTCAATGTATAAAGCTTTTGTGTCCGTACAGGTTGGGCTTCTCTTTTTGTATCCTGTAATACAGTGGCTCTCCCATGCACAAGCAAACATTGTAACAATGTACAGTATAACGCCCAAGGGCCTTTCTAAAAGGATATTCTTTTAAAAAACATCACTGGGGATAACTTCAGTTTAGACCAGCATTTCTATATAGGGTCACGTATATAAAAGATGAATCAGACGGAAACATGATATGTGTTTTCGCGCGTTCGACTTGATATTTCACATGTTTTTAAGAACGGCGCGGGTTGAAAATTTGTTAAGCTTAAACATTAAGAATAAGCGCTTACTATAGTCATATCGAGCAACTGTTACTGTGTACTGTATATTCAGCCATGCCAAAATTTATGCAGTGTAGGCTTATACGCAAATGCAGCGGAGCGGATGGCAGACTATCGAAGAAATATCGTGCATTAATAGCTCAGCAGCCTGATATATTTGAAAGTTTAACTTAGTCTTAAGCTAGTCGATCTTAATTAACTTAGCCTTAAGTCACTAGGTTTGTGAAAAACCGGGGTTGGACTTACAATTAGCACTGCTCCAGGGAAAATTGCTTACTGCCCTTACGACATAACATATTATATAGCATAGTATGGTTTAAAGCACTTAGGAAAAGCAGGGATATACTGATATATTGATAAAGGTCTAAGAAAGAATTGATATTATAACCCTGCAATATTTGAGTCATCTGCAGCCTATACTCTTGAATACTCTTCAATCTATTATGGCTGAAAAGGGAGACGAAAGACCCCAATGGGACAATAAAGTTCAATTTCTTCTGACTTGTGTCGGATTCGCTGTCGGCCTGGGCAACATTTGGCGATTCCCTTACATTCTGCAAAAGAATGGCGGAGGTAAATTGGTATTTCTTTTTTACAAGACTTGCATAGTTAGTATAGTAATGACCATAACAATAATTCAACTCGCCGTGTGGCTGCGCTGCACGCGTAGCAGGCCCAACACGACACGTCACCTCGAGACTTTGATTTAGTAAGGCATTATGACTGGACCCAAGGTCCGTTCCAAGAGCGTAGGCCTTCCGCGACTCCATCCAACCGCTGGTCCATTTTGGTGTTGGCAGGTTGAACCAGCTATTCACACATATCATTCTGTGGCTTCGCCGATAAATAGAAATTTTAATCTTCTGTTTCATACGAAATAGTTGCAGAGTTGTGCTTGTATGACATTCCACAAAATTTAATAAATCTGGACAATCGGACTACATCAAGTAAGGTAGCATTAGGCCGATACATTTCCTGGATGTAGGCCTACAGAAACTCGCTTATTCAGCCTGGATATTTTCGTTTTCTAGGTGCGTTTCTGATCCCGTACTTCCTGATGCTGTTCATAGAAGGGATACCCTTGTTGTATGTTGAATTGTCTGCTGGGCAACTCTTGCGAGCAGGCAGTATCGGCGTGTGGAGGAAAATCAACAAATACGTTGGAGGTGAGAGAGAAAAAGAGATTATCATTTTGAGTACAAACAGCAAAACAGTAATATTAATAAAATTTCAGGAATCGGCATATGCAGCATGTGCGTATCGTTTTTGATCGGTGTGTACTACAATACCATAATCGCTTGGTGTATTTGGTACATATGCAATTCATTTCAGGTAAGTGACTTCCCAAATTAACTATATATATGACAAGCCTTAGAGTCACAGGAAAATTTTTACAGGTGAATACTTTTTCTAGAATCCACTACCTTGGAAGGACTGTCCAGTAAATGCAAACTTGACTGATCACGTGCAAGAGTGCTCTCTCAGCTCACCATCGCAATACTTTTGGTACCGAGAAACACTTGATATCAGCGACTCTATTGACATATCTGGAGGCATCAAGCCTCATATATTAGGATGCTTGATATTAGCTTGGGCCATTGTGGGAGTCGCCATAAGCAAAGGAATTGCTTCATCGGGAAAAGTGAGTCTAGTGTTTTGTAGGCCTACATTTTCACTGCGGCTGTTCGATGAGTACACCATTGGTTTGAATTCGTTCCGAGCCAGCGACACGTTATCAGATAATTACGGCGCTAATTGATTGCTTCATGGTCTACTGATTGGTAAAATATAATCAACACGTCTCTATACGACGGTTCGATTCCCGGCCGAGTCAAACCGAAGACTTTGGTATCCGTTCTTACCCTGCTTGGCTATTCAGTATCTGAGAAGTGCGTATCGGCCATAGAGTTGTGGTTGTGATAGTGATCCTTGCTATATACCGGAAGTATTGACACGACTGACACGTGTGTCGTAAGCATTGGTGTGTCACGTACATGACAGTGGTAGTTACAAACGCTATAAATTCCAAACAACAAAAGCGTCACTAATCCTAAATTTCATGACGTAAACCTTCTCATATTTGTTTGTTTGTTTGGAATTTGAGGCGTTTTCAACTACTGCGGTCATTGACGCCAGGTCGGTGCACTCGGTATACGTGTCAATACTTCCAGTTTGTAGCCCGGTTCACTATTACAATCACGGTTCTCCACACTTCCCCGATACCGACTGCCAGGCAGGAAAGGAATGGATACCAATTTTAAAGTCATCGATTTGACTCGGTCGGAAATCGAACCCGCAACCTCCCGATCAGAAGGCGGACAGTCTAACCCTCTCCGCCAACTGAACGGTCAATCTTCTCATGTGTTACACGGTCGTTGGAGTTAGCACTGCAATGACTGTGAAGGGACTCCCTCGTGTCGCTGAACCGATGTAGTGATGATCGGTGATTGATTGGTTGGGAGATTACATCAATTGATTATTTGACGTCCAGTCGATGTTTACAAGAACTGTCCCGTTACATCTTATACCAGTCATGCCAATTTTTTGTCAAAGTCGACCACAGCCACGATCGTTCTGGCAAGTAGTAATGTTTCTATAGTTCCATGCAACGAATATCAGAAGTCGTGATCAACATTTCAGGTGGTCTACTTCACTGCAACATTTCCATACATTGTCTTGACCATTTTCCTCGTAAGAGGTTTGACTCTGGAAGGCGCATCTGTGGGAGTAAATTATTTGTTTACGGCTGACGTGAGTACAGATTACAATCCAAGTCTTCGATACATTGGAATAGGCGTATTTACCCGGTAGTGTATCTATTATAGTTTTCAAAGTTGGCAAATCCGAGTATCTGGCTAACTGCGGCAACACAAATCTTCTTCTCTTTGAGCCTGGCGTTTGGTGGGATGATAGCATTTTCGAGTTATAACCCCAGGAATAACAACTGTGAAAGAGACACTTTGATCGTGTCTTTCGTAAATTCTTTTACAAGCATTTTAGCCAGCGTGGTGGTGTTTTCTGTGCTTGGATTCAAAGCGACCGTTGAATATAAAAAATGTGTAAACAGGTAAGTACACAGAGGCACGTATATATAGGCCTACCTACAAAGGTATATAGTCCACCTTACTGGCTCTACTATAGCAACCCATAGGTAACGTTTTTCGCCCGGAAAATACATCGTTAGCTGTTACATATTAGAGGTGATGTTAACTTCACCTTTTCTCAGTGGCTGCATTCCGAGTAACGATGCAGATATGTAGGCCTACTCTGCAGTATGCCTATATCCTTCACACAGACATTCTGCATTGCATAGTACGGCCTGGACTCAGACAGACATTGATGTTCCAATCTATCAGTATCTGCCACAAGGCCTACTATGATGAATAAATTGAAACTCACCCTTTCGGCCATGTTCCGTTTCGTGGGTGACCATAGCGGACTGGTGGCAGCAAATTTTAAGTCGGATATCCTTCCTATCGCAACCTTCTCCATTTGTCCATGCTTGAGATCGATAGTGCCTGAGAATTGTCTCTGTATGAGTTAGGTCTTGGGGTCTTCCACACCTTCCAAGTCAAAAAAAGTTCGCATTATTCTCTCATCAATTCCCCTGTCACGGTCGGTCCAAAGCTTGGGAAACTATGGACAAGGACTGCATCATGATGGGATCTGGGCGTAAAATGTCAAATCATACGCGGTTTTAGATAACCGCCGTGAATGTACCCAACAACAGGTGGTCGTGTAGTTTAGACTGTCCGCCTTCTGACCGGAAGGTTCCGGGCTCGATTCCCGACCGAGTCAAAAGAAAGAATTTTGGTAGCCGTTCCTTCTCTACTTGGCAGTCAGTATCGAGGAGTGTGGCGTGTTGTGGTTGTGATAGTGATGCGGGCTAGAAACCGAACGTATTGACACATGTAGGCTACGGCAAGCATTGGCCTGACGTACATGACCTTATAGTAGTTAAAAACGTCATGCAAATTGAAAAACAACAACAATTGCCCGACAATGTAATGCACGAATGAAATGAACATGCATTTTGTATTTCACTGACGACCGTTTCTGCATTCAGTAACATTGAAACGATACTTGACGCAAAGGATATTTCGAAAGGAAGCATAACTTTGGATACCTACGATGACTACATTGCTGGTAACGATGTACAATCCCTGAATTTATCTTCTTGCGATGTAAAACAGCTCCTTGACACGGTGAGTGCGGCGGTAACCGTTGAAACGTCAGAAAAACTAAAAATTTGAAAGCATCTTTTGTAGAGTGCTTCTGGCGCTGGCTTAGCATTCATCGTGATTGCAGACGCCATTCTGAGTATGCCAGGGTCTCAGTTTTGGTCACTGCTATGGTTTCTGATGTTGTTTTGCCTTGGAATTGATTCAATGTTCGGCACCATTGAGGGTCTCATCACTCCACTTTATGATATCGGCGTTTCAAAGAAGATCAAACAGTTTCACATGATTTGTAAGTAAACGTGTGCTTCAGATTTTCGCATATCTCTATACTATTTCGATTTGTATAATTATTACGAATAATAGCGTGCTTCATCATACAATCATTTTATTTGTTTGACGGTGTCAGGTATCGTGGTTCTGGTTTCGTTTTGCATCTCGTTGACATTCGTCCAAGGCTCTGGGACATATTGGCTAGATATATTTGACACATACGCTGGGGGCTTGCCATTACTTGTGATTGCATTTTTCGAATTGATCGCCGTGGGATGGATTTTCAGATACGACAGGTAATGTAGGCTTCTAAGCACGAAGAATAGTGGAGCCGACGACCCAAATAGTAGCTATAGACTGAGTAAGTCACCGCGAATCCACCGTGTGCAGTTTATTAATATCAATACGCCAAACGTCTCATAGGACGTCGGCTGATGAGCGTGTCAGTTTCAGCGTATATTTACCAACGTTTATGGCGCCTTCAAACCCTGTTCCCCAAGAGTCGGTTGCCGGCGTTGTACATAATTTGTTGATCTTCGGATCTACTGTACAGTAATTGCTATCGGCTCCTTTAAGTCTTTGATCTAGTTACTACAATCCTACAAGCCGGTACAAAAATTACTAGTAGGGCCGTACATTAATTAGGCCCATCTTTCGCTTCCCTCGCGTGGCCTTCACGATAAACATGCCAGTTTTCTAAAACCAGCATAATAAGCACTAGTTGGAATAAATTTACAAGCTTTCGGAGCTTCGTTCCTTCAGCATACTTCTAAGTAGGCCTACATGATCCAGTAAAATATCGCCAACCTTTGCTTGGTTACAGGTACGAAAAAGAAGTATCGTCAATGTTAGGACCTCGTGACAGTTGGTTCAGGAAAGTTCTGGGTTATTACTGGTGGGTGACCATTCCCATGATAAGTCCTGTCGCATTGTTTGTGGTGTTCATTGGCTATTTGTACGAGAAATTCACTTCCGAGAACACTTACGACGCATGGCAAGAAGACTTGGTGAGTCAAAGCGTTGCTTGATAGATTATGCATGAGCAATATCTTACCGTGAGACGCAACTGTATTCAGGGTGCAAATACTAAGTTGCATTATACGCCTAGCGCAGTTGCAGTGAGCGCGTTGCTAGCCGTAGCCTGCACAATTTGGATTCCCCTAGTAGCTGCTTTCAACGCTATCAAGAGTTACATGAGCCGACGTGTCAGTAGACGCACAGCGATTACTCCTAACGACTATGCGATGACTGACAAAAACACTAAAGAATGTCACGAAAATCGTGCCTTCGACGTGAGTAGACCGATGTGACACCTTATCAATCATTACAGCAGCCCTCGCTAATTGCGGGTTCCTCTTATATCGTATGACTTTTAACTTTCTTCGGACTAGACGTCACTTCAGCCGCACAGTAATCACTGCTTGGTAGCCTCGTCCAGGTTCTTCAGGCAAGTAACTTAATTGGGTGACTTATTGCACATGAATGGATGACATGGTCTGTGTTTTGCTCCTCTGCACCTTAATCACATGCCGCACTGAGCGCAAGACCCCTCTTGTAAAAATGGACGACCTGACGACCCGTTCCAAGACGATTAAGGCGCATAGGCCTACACAGCATACGCGGCAGATCGAAGCCGGTTAGGTACGTGTCAGGGTGGGGAAGTAGAGGTGGAGTGGCGTGTTCTTCTGTTCCAACACCGATTTTCACCTGTCGTCGATCCTGTCTGCCGCACCGTTGATAATTGCGGTACCTGTTGTAACCGTGATTCCATACTTTTAGGAGACTGCCGGAGCTGTAACGAAAATAGAAACCGTTACTCCGTAATGACAGACGAAATTGCTGTAAATCTTCTGATTACTGAATAAGGAACTATTATACAGTGTATACAGACACGTGTACAGATGTTCCTCTAATTACTTGTATTCTACATATATATACAAATTTCCTCAGTGATGGTAAATGATTTAGACTTCGTTAAGTCAGAATGTATGCTAGAAGTGTTTATCTTACGCATTGCTTTACGTCGTAAAATTTATGGTACAAAGCGAATAGCCGCAATAGCCTACTGACGTGTCGCTTGATAATTGGTGGGCTCCCATAACCTATTACACGAACTATTGTAAGTATGATTTGCGAATAGAAGGCTGAAATGACCAATGCAGTGTAACGATTTAGAACTGTACTAGCGTAATAATACTTGAAGGAAAACCCGGACTGGTTATTTGGTTGAATATATTGATCAGGCGCATACGGTACAGTCACGAGTCACGACTCAACAGCCATTAGTGTAATGATGCTCCACTTATGTATCGCAGGCTGAAGATGGGATCTGTTGGCTTCCTGGTAAAACTTAAGTAGTATAAGTACCCATTTTTATAATACTGTATTGTTTCCGCACCTACTGCAAGAAATCCCGATGCTTTGTGAGAATTATAGTCAAATGCTATACCGCATTCGACACTTAACTTTCCCTGTCGGCCTTGTCGCGTGGTAATAATATCGCACTTTATGCATTACACACATTGCCAAAACTCATTTCGTGATGATCCCTTCGATGCGTTGATGATCCAGGATTATATATATGTAGCCAATGTAGATGGCAGACGTGGCCACCGTGATGATTCATGCAGCTTTTGGATTGGAGCAATAATCGTGTGCGCTAGAAAGCTAACGATTTAGCGTTTGTTCAAGATTTAGGGTGTATAGGCCTACCGTGTCGACGTAGAGTGAACAAATCCTGTTGGTGACTGTTGTAACTCCTCTGACTATATACTGCCTGGTCATTGTCAGTTTTCCAAAACACAAATGTCCTGAACATAATCTGAACGGCTACACATCCATACGTACAGACCAGGGATATCTAGATATCCCTTCTACAGACATGTTACAAATGCTATCCTACATTCGCACCTCGGTGCATGCATGACAGATGCTCAATATGTTGAAAAATGGTATCCGCAGCCTCGTCGCTGGACGGCCAGCGGATTGAGGATATAGTAGAGAGAGGGGCGCCTAACTTCGATAGCCACACCCGGTCATTTGCTCACCCGCTCATTTGGCGCCTTCTTGTCCAGCCTGGATATGAGCATCATGCGCCCGTGATACTCCTATTCATCAGTAGTCATAGTGAATATGTGGGCGAGTCTGTCGAAATGCAGAAAAAATCAAATACGGACGACAATGACCTTACATTTCCTGTCAAAAGTAAAAGCCCAGAGGCAAAGTTTGAAGTTCGATTATCAATATCCGACAATATCATATACTCGACAAAGTAAAATAACACTAACACGCAGAATTGCGTAGGGCTAGACTTTGCGTACTAAATGAAGATACGGTAATAGGCCTATATAGCTAGGTGAGCCAGAGACATCAAATGAATGCGGCACTAATGAAACTAACAGTTAATGAGGAAAGGACATGTAGAGTTGGTGCAATTATTTGTGGCAACATTGTTATATATATAGAAGATTTTCAGTGTCGCTTATCACCGGAGAGGGAGGGGGGGGGCGTTTTGCACCACGAATAAGACAGTCTGGAGCAGATACATGAATATTGCAATCGTGTCAATACCTTCGGCCTATAGCCCGGATCACTATTACAGCCACGGCTCTCCGCACTGCCAGGCAGGGAAGGAACTGATACCAATTTTAAAGTCGTCGATTCGACTCGGTCGAGAATCGAACCCGGAACCTCCCGATCAGAAGGTGGACATCAGTCTAACCACTCGACCAACTGAACGGCAACATATACATGCAATGTACGGCAGAATATTCCATATACTTTATAGGCCCATCGGATAATGTGCACTATGCAGGAGTTTGTTCTCGTTAATTCCACCCTCTCTTCACGTCAAACGTCCATTCCCAACGTGCATGTACGTTCTTGTCGTCATCAATAAATTTGGTGTTTGCCACGTAATGCCCGCGGGCAATCATTCCCTTTGGTGCTTCTTCCACAGGAGCGATGAATTAAAAAAAAGACTTTACAGTCGAAGGCCCATAACTGCCGACCATGTATGACATTTTGTCAACGGTAATACCTTTTCTTGTGATAACAGTATAAAGTCGGAGACCTGAAACTATCTCCCGTTGGATTGTGAATTTCACCTTCATGCGGTAGTTTACGCCCTCTTGCATTACAAAAGTACCCGGCTTCTTTCCACTGGTTACATCCATTTCAAAATCATGACCTGACTCATCAAATGTAACCCCCAAACTTTGCAAAATTACATTGGGTCCTTCACTTGCTGCCATCTTCAATTCAGCAATCCAAATAAGGCACGGGCGAAGCTGAGCATAGCCTGTATAATTATGATTCCGCGCCGCGTTGAGGACTCCGCAGCACGAAACGAAATGATTGGCTGTAGGGTAAAATGAAGCATGACGTTCTTAATCATGAAATGCAGCCTAGTGATTAATGAAGCATGAATGTATAGGCTTATATCTCACGAAGCGAATAGGTTTGTGCACGTTTACGTTTAGGCCTACAGTACGTACACGCTTTTTTCGGAGATGATGTGCAGCCGTGTGATGTGCAAATCACGATGTCAGGTACGCATGAAATAGTCGTTTAGGATAGTGGTGCGATTCATTCTGGGAAGTTATGCGTAGGGTGCGTATCTCTATCGCGTATTGTTGGTCGGAGGGGGGGATGAAGTGCATGACTGTTCTAATTTTCGGCCACCGATTCACCGTAATTTCACATATTGGTAATAATCCCGTGATTACAAGCACCAGACTGCTCTGCGCTTATTAGTCTTGTGCCGAACTGACCTGTCGCCGAAAGTCCAGCGCGGGCTATAAAAACACTCCTCGCTATCATTTCCCGACGAGTCAACAGCGACACCTTGCAGTTTCAAAGCAAGTCGACACTCACGGTATTGAAGAGTAAATATGGACGTGATCGGCGCAGCCCCATTTCCGCAGCTTTCCGTATAGTTGGCGCTCAAATCAATCCCGATGCCGCGGTGGAAACGTTTTGCATTAGCGATGTCGCAACGGCAAACCTGGTTCCTGGCTTTTAATATCACAAACACACCTTTATTTAACAAATCAAAACTTTCAATGTTTCGAAAACCACTCGTGACTGTTTCTCATAGATTTAAGGGTGATTTTGAACTCTTCTTGGGTTAGGGCCTACTTATGGCCTGATACTTATAGCCAGCCTAGGCTACGTGTGATAAACTGCACACCAGAGTCGGCCATGTAACGAAAAGCTCAGGAGGCTTACTTCATATAAATATATATACAAAATTAGAAATTCTGCACATCATTGTAGGCGATACGCATGACTGGAAAGAATGTAGTCAAGAAAAATATGCTTTCTACTCCCAATCTTCCACCACATCATACGACCACTCCCATTCAACATGACAATTATTTTCTTGATCAATCAATTTCGACGTAGCAGTATAATGGCCGCGACCAAATATTCCTCCAGGAGCTACTTCAGCACGTCCGACGTATTCATAAACAGGCATCTCGGGTTGATTTGGACCGCAAGAGCCAATCTTGTAAATCTTTGTTTCTGTAAAGATCCATAGCCTCCTTACAACTGTCTCTATAGGTGGAGACCTGAAGCTGTACCGCCTTCAACTTCGTAGTGCAATCTGATTCGGTATTCCACGCCTTCTTTTACATAAATGTTAACAGGCGTCTTGCGACCGGTCAAATCCATTGAGTCATCGTGGTCTCTATTTACGAAGGTCAAACCAAACGTTCGCGCGACTACTTTTGCCTTCGGAGTTCTCTGTTGGGTGTGCCAACAGTTTTATCTTTTGTTCTGATACACTTTGGTCATCATCCATTTCTTTTCCACGAGTTTTGAGTGCAACAAGGAACAACGAATGAACGAAATAGTCTTGTCACAACAGATATAATATTTATAGCTTCAGCCTCTATTTTATTTTCGACAAAATAAAGCTCAAGGAGCTTGGAGTCGTGCCGTCGTCGTACTAAAGTATAAGGCCATATGGTCGTGTGCATAGCATAACGAATTATTATCAGAGCAATCTCGATTGATGAGGATTAATTGGCGGGATTATTTGTCACGCAAACTATATCAATAGCTTGGACCAGAATCATGCGACGGTTCGGCTTGGCCAAGGTTCAGCCAACGCAGACCAGACGTGCACGTGAATTAATATCAATAGGCCTCCGTAATGACAGATGATGCTCGATATTTGCTAATCCACTTTTGTATAACTTCGTCCATGGCCTACTACATTGAATGTAGTAGGTAAAGTCCCTCATTTCCTTGTCTTTTGTATTTTCTCCTGTTGCTAACTGAAGTTCTGTGATCGCTCTTCTAGATTCTCGTGCTCTGATTGTGTTATAGAAGAATTTTGTTGGTTTTTCTCCATGTTCGAGCCATTTCTTTTTTGATTTTATATAGATAAGGTCTTGTTTTTGTTTATCTTTTCTGAGGATTTCGTTGCGTAGGGCCTCGATATCACTCCGTCTGTTGCGTTGTTCCTCCAGGTGAGTGAGGAGGCTCTTCATGCTTTCATCTTCCTGTTTTTCCTTCCTTGCTCTATCAATTCCGTAATTTATCATACTTTTTTTTAGTTTTATTTTGATCGTGTCCCACCATGTGGTGACTGACCCGTATTCTGTTATTAGTTTCCTTTTGTTATCTATTATGTTTTTGATCATGTCCTTCATCTTCTCCTCCTTAAGATGAGATATGTTATTTTTCCATGTTCCTTTGCCCCATCTTGTGTGGGTTGGTGGTCTGATCGTCAAAGAAAGCAGTGTAGCGGTCGATACAAGGGGGCTTGTATGAGTCGCTATGATTGGAGCTCTGGCGTATTCACAGTCTCTGTCAACGCACGCAGTCGCGATCTATCTTGCTGAAGTTCTCTATAGTAATCCCGACCACAAATATAGATTCCCGGAAAGTACTGTATTCCTCAGCAAAGTCACCAACGTATACAACGTATCCACCAAAGTATGATCACGAAAGTATGATCACGATAGTATGGTCACGAAAGTATTATCACGAAAGTATGTGGTCAAAAACTTGTGAAATTACCAGACTAATAACATACTAAAAGATGAGAAGGATTACAAAGTAAAAGGCGTATAACGGATAAATAAATGAGGCGCGTCCCGAGATAAGCGGCATCCCGCGTGGCTGCGAAACGTGAAATGACGATCACCAGACATGACGGCTATAACATGCGAGAACTAGTCTCGGAGCAGACGTTCTCACGTACAAGGCTCAGTGGTTGGGTACCGGATACGGCTGCCCTCCATTACACTCCCCACCGAAGGGCACTTTCGTAGAACGTAAAGTGTTCCTTCCTAATAGTGACACAACAAAGGGACGTCAACAGAATACAACAAACGAAATTAAGGACATACATGATACAATAATACACACAAGGCAAGTCAAGTCCTAGAGTTCGTTAGGGACTAAGAGCACCAATTTGTGGATTGGGCGTTCGAGGTAGGTTACGGCAGAACTCCGTTTACCTCGGGTGTCGAGTTCACGAGTGCCAACCAGCACTCTCACTTTTCTTACCAGGTCGTCATCACCGGGGAAGACCGTCTCTACTCGACCTAGTTTCCATGAGTTTCTTGGGGTGTTTGGGTCAGAAATCAGGACAATATCACCAACTGACAAGTTTCGCTTCACATTGGGCCATTTTTGGCAACAACGCAAGGAAGCAACATACTCTCGCTTCCATTTGTGCCAAAATTCATTCGCGATAGATTGGACTCTACGCCACCTCTTCGCGAGATACTGATCGGCTTTTTGAAATACGCCGGGAGGGGGTAGCAAAACTTTCGATTTCAAAGTAAGCACATGTTGGGGGGTCAGAGGAGCAGGTGCAGTTGAGTCATTCAAATTTTCAACAGATAGCGGTCTAGAATTAACAATATTCTCAGCTTCTGCAAGAAAAGTACGAAACGATTCATCAGATAAACAATTTCCAAATGTAGCAAGCACAGGGTCAAGGACAGCTCGCACCGTACGGATCAATCTCTCAACGTACCCAGACATGTGGCTGCCATGAGGCACGGTAAATTTGAAATCAAACAAATCACACCGCTCACTTAGCAGAAAATCTTTCACTCTCGCACTATCAATTTCCTTCACAGCTTTTTTCAATTCATTACATGCACCCACAAAGTTTGAGCCAAAGTCGCATCGCAGCTGTTTCAAGGGGCCTTCTTTAGCTTGAAACCTCCGCAAGGCGTTAACATTGAGA
>JASFYC010000768.1:0-63528 GCA_030412335.1 Botrylloides violaceus
ACTCATTGAGTATTTGGTTGTATTAAGATTCTATCCTATAAATCTAAATAAATCACTACATAAATCTACATAATATGGATGGCGAGACCAAGAAATGCATTAAAGGACTGGAGAAAAAAGTTGACCAGCTACAGAACAACTTTATGAAAACAATACAGGATAAAATAATATCCACTCTGAATGCTTGCTTCAAAGACTTATTCAAAGAAGCCATGGAACGTCATGAAAGCTCAATCACAGCTAAGGTTGATGAGATTGCTAAAACGCTGGAAAAGAACTCAGTACTTCTTGAAAAAGTGGAAGAAAGCCAGGACTTTATAAGCAGCCAATATGACCAGCTAAAAAATGTCAATGAAAAGCTTGAACAGAAAGTAACATCTCTACAGCTAGGGATGAACCTCATGAATGCTGAAAAAATTAAACTTGGAAATGCTCTTGAGTCCATGCAATACGAACTGGACCTGATGGATAATCAACTCCGACGCGATTCCCTGGAATTAAGGGGTATCCCTCAACATGCAAAAGAAAATACTAATGATTTAGTCAAACACCTGAGTTCCCTGCTGAAAATTGATATCTCTGATAACGACATCTCCACCTCATTTCGAATCCTGCCAAAAAATCCAAATCAGGATAGGAGAACTAAGAATCATCCTACTCTACTAGTCAAATTCAATAATGTAGAAATACGAAACCATTTTCTCCTGTCTAAAAAGAGAGCCCGTAGCATCTCTGACTTCGGAATTGCTGGAATGGACGAACTATTCATCAACGAGAACCTGAGTACAAAGAAAAGAGAACTTTTCTATCTTACTAGAATAAAAAAAGCAGAAATGAATTATTTCGCCTGCTGGACAAATAATGGAAAAATCTATGTGAAAAAGACTAGAAGCGGTGAGAGGTTGGAAGTCAAAACAAAAATGGACATGGAAAAAATCATCTGAATTTCTTGCATCCACTGCTGCCTCCAGAAATTGTAAGTCTCCTTAGTCTCAACTAAAATGGCACCGAAATTCCCATGTGGCAGTTGCCATAAACCTTGTAAGTGTAACCAATCTGCTATTCTTTGTGATTTATGTGACCTATGGATACATCTCAAATGTTCCCCCCTGACATGTACCCAATTTTCCATGCTAGCTAACTCTGATGAGAAATATTATTGTTTATCATGTACCAACTCTGCCCTCCCATTCTCTTCACTCAGTGATTCCGAACTGGCGATGGCCATCTACCAGACTGTACAAGACCAACATGAACAGAATCACCTTTGGAACGTCCCTGGCTATTTTAGTATTGACAAAATTAATGACAAGTTTTTTGAAAGTTCTATCTCGATGCTCCATGTTAATATTAGATCCCTCCCTAAAAATCTACCGAAATTATCCCAGCTTCTGTCAGATATGAACCGTGAACCTGATATCATAGCAATCAGTGAAACCCGACTCTCTATCACCCTACCCTATGATGTTAAGATGGATAAGTATCATTTTTTGGGTGCTAACTCACCCACTTTGGCCGGAGGAGTTGGTTTTTACCTGAAAACTACTATACCTTATCGGATCCTATCGACATTTGAACTTGGTGTGGCTGACTGTGAGGAGCTGTGGATTGAAATACCAGCAAAACAGGGAAAATATGTTATAATTGGAGTCATCTACAGACACCCGGGGCAATTGAAATCCTTATTTCTAAATGCACTGGAGACCGCCCTTATGAACCTCACAACTTACAAAAAAACCTTCTACATCATCGGGGATATGAATATAGACCTTCTAAATCTCTCTGACCGTCATAGTTTATCTCTATCTGATCTCCTATCAGCACACTCATGCAACTTGCTAGTGAATGTACCTACTAGAATATTTGGGAACTCACAAACCCTCATAGACCACATATATACAAACAACACAGCCATACACAGTAGTGGAGCTGTAATCACTGACATCTCTGACCATCTCCCAATTTTTTGCTGCATTCCCAATCTAGCACCTGTTTCGCCCACTTCTACTAAAAAACTAGTTAGAAACTTCAAGAATTTTGACATGGACACCCTCACTATTGAACTCGAAGCCGAATTAACTAACATAAACCTTGACTTAGTAAATGCAAATAATCTAGATAAAACATTTACTACTTTTAACAATACTATTACCGATTGGCTGGAAAAAAATGCACCACCTCGCAAATTGTCAAGGAAAGAAGCAAGATTTACACATAAGCCATGGTTTACACTTGGTATCCGAAATTCTATCTCAACTAGGAGAAAGCTCTATAAAACACATTTTCTTAGCAACCTTCACGTGAAACATATCTTCTACAAAAAATACTCCAACATACTTACCAAAGTTAAGAAGAAAGCTAAAAACCTATTTTACAAAACCCAATTTGATAAATACCGTGGGGACTCCAAAAATACTTGGAATTTATTCAACTCACTATTCAACCAGGATTCCAATAGGCCCAAAGTTTTCCCCTCGTCTATCAGGACTTCGGTTGGCAAAACCAACAATGTGAGATCTATTTGTACCACCTTAAATGAATACTTTGCAAACGTAGGTCGATCTCTGGCTGCAAACATTCCCACAACAGATACCTCGATCAACTCTTATCTTGGCCATCCGATTCCAAACTCATGTTACCTAGAACCCATCTCAGAGCAAGAAGTTATTACACTAATTGCTCAACTTAAGACACATACCTCGTGTGGCCCCAACAGCATACCTACATGGTTGCTGAAGGAAATTATATATACTATACTCCCCACCTTGACTGAACTATTCAACATGTGCTTAACGCTGGGTATATTCCCTAGTTGTCTTAAAGTGGCACGTGTTGTGCCTATCTTCAAAAATGGTGATCCGGAAGACTGCTCAAACTATCGCCCTATTTCTATATTACCCACACTCTCCAAAGTCCTAGAAAAGGCTATTCAGTCAAGACTTACTTCTTTTTTTAACAAATATGATGTTTTATCAAAATTCCAGTTTGGCTTTAGGCAAAGACACACGACACAACATGCTGTAATCGACAACATTAACAAAATCTATTCCAACATATCGAAAAAACAAATAACATTGTGCATTTATGTTGACTTTAAGAAGGCATTTGACACAGTTGATAGAAATATACTAACGACCAAACTTGCACACTATGGCATACGAGGAAACATGCTAAATCTCCTAAAAACATATCTTGAGAACCGTACCCAGTTTGTTAACCACCAAAATTTTAACACCTCCCTAGCAGACATTCACTTTGGAGTCCCACAAGGATCTGTACTTGGTCCTCTTCTCTTTTTGATATATATCAATGATATAGAAAATGCCTCAGAATTCCACTGTGATCTCTTTGCAGATGACACTGCCCTTATACTCTCTGGTGATAACCTGAAACAATTAGAACAAAAATGTAATAGGGAATTAGCTAAGATCCATCAGTGGACCATTTCCAATAAACTAACAATACATCCAGCTAAAACCCATGCCCTCATCTTCAATGGTCGTGATCAGCTAACAGAACCCATAAGCATCAAACTGGACGGTCAACCTATCAAGATAGTAAATTCTGTGCAATATCTAGGGGTCAAAATTGACAGTACATTGAGTTGGGATTTTCATATTAACTCATTAGCTACCAAATTATCAAAATCTATAAGGGTTCTTCACAAATCTCGACACATCCTCCCCACATCAACATTACTTTCTATTTATCACACACTCATCCACTGTCACCTAACTTATTGCATCACTACATGGGGTACTGCCTACAAATCTCACTTAACTCGACTCCAAACAATACAAAACAGAGCAATCCGAACTATCTGCAACGCATCAAGACACACCCACTCTGCTCCATTATATAAAAAATTGAAAATCTTGAAACTACAGGAACTTTACAAATATGAACTAGGAAAATTAATGTACTCCTACTACTATCTAGACAATACCCCCTCCATCCTTCAGGATTATCTTACCAAAACAAAAAACAAACACACCCACAATACCAGACGATCCTCCATTGACCTATTTATTCCCCCAATCCATTGCAATACATCCAAAAAATCCATTTATTACCAGGGCCCCTACCTTTGGAATAACATCCCCAACAGTATTAGGCAGTCGAGTTTTCCCTTGTTTAAAAAGAAATTGTTACATCATTATTTATCTTTTTATTCTTGAACTGATTTTCCTTCATGCTTCTTTATTTATACACTTTAGTTCAGTACATTTTGCCTAATTTTCGCTTTTTCACTATAAAAATACCTATTATGACAGCTAACCTATCTTGCCATTCATATATTATTTCAAGTTAATTATACTTATTCCGTTGCTCTATGGGCTGCAGCTGACTAGATGATCACCCGATCGCTTCGCTGCAGCCCAGTCGTTTTCCTCTCATTTTTTTCTACTAATTTATTCATGAATGACTGAATCAATAAATCTGTCTGTCTGTCTGTCTGTCTTCCAGTTCCAGTATTTAAGCCAGGAATCAAATCAAGGACTATTTGTTTCAAAGACATCTCGAAGAGGAAAAGGGTTTGTTAAAGTTCTACAACTGCGAGAAGTGGCTTTACTCTCTAAAGGTAGTCTACATATCTGATCGTCTGCTAATGGGATAGAAATTTTCTTCGCCATTTCTAATATTGTAATATTTGTAAATATATTTCAAGATTCGTTATATTTAGGGCAGAAATACAAGTAATACCATGCTTGAAGCCCAAGTGTGTGCTTATTTATAGTTGTTCAACTGAATAGGCCAGACTGGCCTGAAGTCAGGGCAACAGAGTGGTGCTGTGTCCTGGAATTTGACTTCTGTGCACCAAAGTCGGAGGCAAATGATTTTCAGCTCAGTTTTGCACTAGTGCGAAGTCTGTAGGGGAACGCGAACGGAACTAATTTCTCGGAACTCTCATAATTAGCCATCTGATGACAGCACTCCTAACTCCTGCTTTGGGTATTCATATCGTGCCAGATTTTACGACATTAAATTATAGTTTCATTGTACCAAATACACAACATGTAAATACGAGAATTTTCAACAAAATCAATTCTTATGACTCTTCAATTTCTTTCTCAAGCCCTTGTTGTTCTGCGCCTTGGTGGTTTTATCCAAAAGAGTTTTAAGCTTTTTCGAATATGAGTGAGCCCGCACTTTTAGAAATTTTGAAAATAGTTTTAGCAGTACACGTAGCAATGCTGCTTCTCCATCATCGTGTAGCGATTTAAATGTTTCGATCAGGTTTGCAACCTCATCTAACTTGAAAAAAGTCTCCTTCATTTCTTCATCAACTTTGAGGTGAGGTTCTTTAGATTTGTGTCTGCGAAACTGCAACTCGTCAGCAAGTTCAAAAAACCTCACACACAATTGTGTCACTCCCCATAGTCTCTCCGTTTGTGTTTGGTTGGTCGACTTTCTATTGCGTTCTTCTGCAATAGACCCAGCCCTGACTTCCCTCTTAAGTTTAAATATTATAGACTTTTCAGCAGTCGGCGTAGTTTTACTGAAATATAGTGTTTTCGTAGCATATAGCCGGCCATATATTCCAGTATCCGCGTATCACGGCTGGCCAACGGTTTCAGCAATGACTCACAAATCTCATGGGGTTGTAGAAAGCTATTCAGGTGATGATATAGACCTTGCGCGAAACATCCGCGAAATCTCGATCCCGGTACTGGAATGTTTTTTTCCATGACAAACGACATTACAGCAGTCCTCATTACATCCCCGTCAATGATGATCTCGACCGTACATGGTTCAGAGATGGCTTCATCTTCTTCAAAACAAAGCGACTACTCTACTCCTTCCTCCAAAATAACCAGAACATCCATCAATTGGTTCGTTATATCGCCTCGCGCAAGTTACTCCACCAAAGTCCATATAGAACAGAGCTAAACCGCCTACGCGAGAGAGAAGCGCGAAATTCGAGCGTGACGAGTCCTGATCATCGCCTTTGTTTGTTTATTATATGGAAGGGCGAGTGCGACATCTAGTATTTTCTAATCTAAGGTTCAACAGTCGACCAACATTTTAATGATAGCTAGGTACCTAAATTCCTGTCAACAGCAAAAACGCTGAGTCGCTCTCCACCTTCAACTTTTGGCGTCTCGTATATGGTTGTCAAAAGATCTGCTGATAATTTGATACAGTATATCGAATATGAAATACTTTACAGCTGGAGGGACGAATACATAATGAATTGTTGGATTTAAGGAATGTTACGCTGACAAGATTTAGAAGAAACGGCTCATTGACGTCATAAAACAAAACATCGTTTGCTTGTTCTTCAAGGCGGAGAGAGAAGGCGGCATCTCGCATTGGATAGCAAATGGAGTCAACCCGACAAAGGGAAACCTTACTAATCACTGCGGTTTACCGCGTTGAAAGCGCGAATCAAAAACTATTCCATAATTAAACTGTTGACACTTGATTTGTTGATAAACTACTGGTTGTTTGACAGTTTGCAATTTGACTTGTCATTTTGGACAACAGTTCCTAAATAAATATTGCTGGTTTTTTTACAATTTTGTTGTGTGCGGAATAAAGAAAAAAAATAGGAAAAAAGATTTTGTAATTCCTTGAAATGACTTGGTATTAAATGTGAGAGCCGCGAATAACTGAGGAGATACTGTTCAGTTGGCCGAGTGGTTTAGACTGTCCGCCTTCTGATCGGGATTGGTTCTTTTATCCGTAGTAGAATGATCACGTGAAATGACTATATAGAGCCGAGTATTTAGTCGATGCGCCGACTATTCAATACGCGGGGATCGCAGCGCAGCCGCAGGCAGGGTGTCAGTCGGAACTAGTCACAAACGTATCACCGGATTAGTCACGAACGTATCACGGCCCGGTCACGGCCTCACGAATGATGTCACCAAGCATATAATAATGATGTCATTTTGAGTCGACATAAATATATATATTAGATATTTTTTGGCTATACATCTTTCGGCGTTGTTTGTGAGATCATTTTTATATCTTATTTATATCATGTGTTTGCTGGGTAAAATCATTAAAAAGGTTCGAATGGGTAAGTGCAAATTTCATATATTAAACTCCCTTATAGAAGAACAAAGGACACCCACAATAGTAGCTTCATCAAATACACAGACAAAATTGAGTCGCCAAAGATGTAACGTCCAGAACCCGATTGATCGAGTGTCAAACTATGGCAATCCTGACTGTCTCGATCGTTCGTAATACATCCCGTTCAGTAGAAAAAACAATCTTGTCTCATTAAACGAGGCGCGACGTTACATCCGCGGTGTCTGCTCATTAGGGTATATTGTATTAATTTTCCATTAGACGCTAGCCTACTTTATATTAATTTTCTGGAAACCCGCATTTGGTCCCTCTACCATTTTCAACTCTTTTTCAGACGATATTATCGATTAGGCTACGTTGACCAGCCTATCGAAAAAAAGGAGGAGAAGGAGCTACAAATTAGAAAGTAAGTGCCATAAGTATTTTTTTTTCCAAGGATGGGGATCACAAAGGTGACATAAGTCGTTGTACCTGCTGGTATGAATTTTATGCCGGCCGGGTTTAAAAACTTCTAACCCGCACCCAGGAATAACTTGCAATGGACGGATATTCCGGTTTTCGAGAAATAATTTATCCTCAGACTTACTCCGACTGTGGAGGTAGTTCTAACTGGAGTGTGATTGCGTAATCGAAACGAGTTTTGGATAGGGAAGCACGCTCCGACGAGTCTTTTACCGCCTATGGACGCGGAGGGGAACCAGTTTAAATACATGACGTAAAGTAAACGCTATGAAAAAATGAGTAAATAGGCTAAACGGCCAACATACCTCCGTGCTCAATTTCTTTGCGTCTGGAAGTTTTCTATAGCTTCTCGTCGGCCTTCGTCATGACGGTCACCAGCTTACCGTATCTAGCCTATAGAGAATTCGCTGTGTATAAGGATAGAGTCCCTTAATTATAACCCTTTCTCTCCTCACCATAAAACACTATATATGCCTATATATATAGTATAATAGATGGAGATCCCTGTCATGCGTAGATCATGCTATATAAGAGACCTCTCTCGTATAGCTATATAATATATATATATAAATAATGCTTCACACGCGTGCATGTATGATTATTATGAGACTCATTATGCTCTGCTCTCGCGTAAGATACTTAGACGTATTTAGGTTAGTGCCTTTTTGTGTTTTTTAGGCTTAGTTAATTCAGCATCGCTCTGCAACTCGTCTGTATTGAAGGTCTGTCACCCAGAAGCTAAAGGATCAATATTGAGGCGCTTCCTGCTGCGTTTATCAGGCGACTGTGGAAGATACCGAAGTTAAGTATTCGACAAACTCCGTGGCAGGACGGCAATATAGGGAATTCATACAACCACCCTATCAAGTCCCTACTCACCCATGAGTTGTTTTATGGTCGAATCTTTTACCACTCTTTAGCCTAATATTTAATTATCGCCTGTCCCCTGCTATATGTTGCCAACTATGCGAGATTGTCCTATCGACGGTTGCCTATGTTAATCTCCAGATCAAGGGGAATGTTGTGGTGTTAATGGACGTGTTGTAGAGACGGAACAGTCCACACCAGTTATATCGCGAATAGTAGTCGGAAGATACGTAACTTGACTTCGGATCTTCATCTCGACGTAGGCGGGTTCTCTGGTATAAGTCTTGCAGTATGAACACGAGAGTAGATTGAGAAGCTTTATTAGTATCTCTAGCGAGACACGACACCAGTATACACGACGAGTACACGAATTGCAGATGAGGCGATACGGCACTGGAGTATGATGACGATACTATCTAGGCCTATGCGCCGAGTCTCCAAGGAGGAGCGAAGATGGGCGAGTCCGTGTAGTAAGAGCGATAGTAAGAGCTCTAGTAAGAGAGCGATAGCAGTCAAGTGCTCCGTTATATATACCCCGATCTCAAGGGGGAACGAGAGAGGTTTATAGCTACGTCACGCATGAAGGCGTGTTGGTAGAGGACTCTCGTATTGGTAGATTAGTAGGGAATTCAGATATGATCTAGGATTAGGTAGAGGGGGAATCCCCTACAATGTGGTGCGGGCGAGTGCTCTAAGTGTGTTATCGATTTGGTCCTGTTGCCGTTATAAACATTGAATGCATATCTTAATAAACTACAGTAGGCAAAAATTCCAAGCGTCGAACCATGATCTACTTCAGGCCTACTTTTATAGGCCATGGTCGAAATACATCACAGATGAAACATCATCATTTCCTACTTGAGAACCGATCCTTTGGAGCGAACCAGGCAACTACTAATAATTAATAGAGCTGCGCAAAAGAGTAAAGTCGATAGATATATGATGCGATGAGTCCTCTGTTAGCGCTAGTCAAGATATATTCTTCCTGCCTGGTAGAGAGTGCTGGTGGGCTTGGATGATTCCGACCGACCTAGCCCTCTAGCGCCGACTACGGTTTCCGAAAGCAGGAGCGGTAAAGTGTACCAAGGAGTCAAGATACTGGTAGCACTGCGAGAACAGGACTTGGTCGAATTATCACGATCCGCGAAACTGGCCAGTTGTTTAGTCTGCGTACCATACCAGAACCACATTAGTGTAAAAATCTTTAATTTTACGCTGGGCTCAAGTAAACGAGTCATGCGATGCCCGACCGTAAAAGATCATACCTAGATGCATTAGGGCGATTAGGCTACTCAAAAGTTCCTGCCACTCTATGCTCAGCAACAATTAAAACGCACAGCGGTGTATTTATCGCTGGAAATGCACCCAAAAATGACAAACTCCTGCACGTATGCCTTGATCAACGTGGTATGGAGAGCTGGAGGCAGCACACTGAAAGAAGCCATCCTGGGCGGATCATCCTTACAGCAAAAGAAGCTGTATGGCAGTAACTTGGGCTTTGAAAAACATTGCCGTAAACGTCTAGCTGCAGCACCCATATCGAAAGCAGAAACGCCGGCTCCAATTAGAAAGATCAATCGATTGCCACCAATTCGATCTCAAAATGCAAGGTTGCGTTCGATGGTATTCTGAAATATTTAGGTTTGAATTCGTCAAGATTAATATACGATATGTCGCACATTTCGATCCTGATATAGGCCTACGACATAATGGCTCACCCGCGACGTAACCAATAAACTGAGGCCTATATTCCGGACACGGCCAAAGGAGGTGTAGCACTGGACATATACCTCAACCGTTTTGGTCAGTCATCATGTTACCAATTCTACTTGCCAACAAACCCCTGTCTACATAGTTCATTATAAACTGTAATTCTAACTCACTTTGCTTCTGGCTTGCCTGCCTTTCCATATCCCCATTCGGGTTCAATTACCACATCAGATTTTTCCCCAACAGTCATAGTCAGCAATGCTTGATCCCACTGAAAAAAAAAGTGAGTAGCAATATAGCATTGCAATTACCAGTAGACAGTCATTCTCGATGTTGGTGGTTCGCTACCCACCAGAATGAAGGATGCAGTCGGATCGAATTTAACATATATAAGTATACAGGCATATTCACAGGTTCCTACCGTCATAAAATGATGGAAATAGAGGAACGGTGATGTAACACAGTTATGTCCAGTGCCTTTTTGCCTAAATCTACAATCTACATACTCACACCATGTGCCTATGTAGTCTGCAGGTGTGTGGCGAAGAAAACCTGAAGAATTTCACATCCACAGCCAGCTCAAGTTCGCACTAATTGGAAGGGTTGTGAATTTTGCTATAATATGACCATCCAACAGCAAATTATCTCCGAAATCACAAGAGGGATCTGCTGTAGCCATCCATGGATGAAACATGGCCAAAAGAAGTGTTTGTCACGCTGGCAAGATGCCTTAAGGATAGAACGTTGGATTCAAATTTGAAACATTGTGGATTAGGTCTCATCCTCAACAGTTACGACTAGCTCATTAAGCCTTAATTTACGTTTAACATCATGGAAACTGAATAACAAGACTTTTAGCTTTTAGTTCATGCTGAGATGAGTTCTCATTCTCACTAAATAGATTAGGCTACAATAATTACCCCTTTGATAACATTGCCTTTGCCAACTTTAAACTGAAGCGGTTGGTTCTTCTTTTTCTTTGTACCTACAGTACTGCATTGAATCAGCTGAGGTAGGCCTCTAACAATTGGATTAAATCATACCTGGCTGCAAGCTGTCAAATACTGTACCATCACCGAGTTTACCGATATAATAACATTTCACTTTATCACCAGGCTTTGGAAAATTGACTTTGTCACCCTTTTTAAGGACTGATTTTGTGAATTTTGGAACTTCTTTGACTTCGGTCTTGGAGTCTTTAGTATCTAGTGATTTCACTTTTTCTGTAACTTCAGCTACTGCCTTTTTCCCAGCACCATCTCCGAAAGCCTAAAATCCAAATATATAAACAGACAAATTTCAAGAAATACACACCATGGTACGCTATTATTTGTACATCTTGTAGGACCGGTTCTCTCCTACTACGCAACTCAGTGGCAATTTGACTGGAGTCATTTGGAGTGAATGACTTGACACTCAGTAACTTATAGAAATCAAGTCAGTTCAAATTTTTTTATCATATAATTTTCGGGGAGTTTGTGAAACAGCATTCCTGTATAAATTTAAAGAAAAAATATTTCCATTTACAAAATGACCCAACTACTTGTGCGACTTGCTGACAAAACTACCTCATCAAGAAATTCAACAATTCATTATAATATGGACTTGTGGCATCTGTATCGATCAATAGATAGGGAACCACTCCACTTTGGTGATTACCAGGATATGTAAAGCCGATCGTAAAAGAAAAAAAAGCGCATTACCTTAGTTTCAAACAAATCATTATATGCCTCAACTAAGGCATCCTTCTTGGAGATCTTCATTACATTTTTCACACTACCCAGCAACTTGTGCTTCGTCAAAAACTGAACAAAGCATGAAACCGTCAGGAAATATAGCTTATATTTCATCATTTCAATAGATCAATCTAATCTAACCACTTTTGATGAATGACTTTGAAGAAATGAAATCAATTCCCTTTTTCCTAGTTTATCGCTCTTTAACTGCTCATCAGACCATGGTCGTTCCACCGCTCCAGCCATTATCAAGAACTAATAGTTTTCTATTAAAGAATTTCGTTTCAAGTCAAATTGACATTCGCCAAAAAATGGTAATATTGTAACTTGCATCATAATATTGCCTACTGGACGAGATATCTCGTTGAAAACAGACAGGGGGAGGCTCAAAATTCTTTGACAAGGGGTGCAGTTGTTCTTAATAATTATGAGCTTCTTCAACTGCATAGGGCACACACTGGCAACCTCCCGTACGTGACACTATAGCCTTTTATAATCCCCAAGTTCCGCTGGATGGTTCTCGATATCTATTCGTCATGTGTGTCCATTTTACTCATATGCTTTATTTGCATGCAAATCACTGCCTGCTGGTCCGCAATTACAATTATATCTCCGAAGATCAACAGTCTGTTTACAGTACTCAGTGCTATCGCCCTGCCATGCTGTTATCTCAGCTATTAAGTTTCAACTTTTTGGCTGTTGTGGGTTCTGCGGCATCATCATGCAAAATACTGAGAAAAGTCCCTTTAGTGGTTTGCCACGAATACTGTGAGAACTTCTCAGGAAGTTTCTTTCGTAGTTCTGACGGAAGCCATGGTTTCCGACAGAATTCTCTCAGTCTCTTAAATAGTTGTCTAGATGTGTTGTACAGACATTCACGGGGATATAACTCAGGGTAAACAAGCCTGTTTGGACATAGAGGATAGCAACCGCTGTAAAAGCATTCCATCATTGATACACCAAAGAACTCATGGAGAGCGGTTGAAACAGCAACATCACATGACTTCAGCACCGAGTAATACTCTTCCTTTGAAGGCAAATAACCCCAGCTTTTTATAGTGCGGTCTTTGAGTTTGGCTTTGGCAGTTGCAAAAATTTCAGGGACATCTGTGAAGCCTTCCCCGAGCACAGACACATAGAAATTTACATCAGCCTCTTCAAGTTCAAATAGTACATCAAAGAAAGTTTGTGGGTCTTTATCGTGCTCCCAGCGATGCGCCCAAACAATATGCAACCGGCAGCTTGAATCACGGTCATTTTGAACTGTTTTTTCTGGGATACAGTTTGGAATGGTGTCGAAGGTAATTGGGAAATATTGCACCTGACACTTGGACCGAATTTTCAAAACTGTATTCTTAGTCTTGAATCCCGGGATTTTTTGTAGAAAGGATGGTATAGATTGTAAAAATGAGTCCATATTATAATGCGAGTTGAATAAAACAACATCTGCTGCAAGTGCCGTCATAACTTGATTGAATCCAAATTGAAAGTCGAGATTTTCATTTTTCTGCACAGGATAGACAAGTTGGTTTTCATGAAAATACACAACTTTCCTGCATTTGACCAAGTCTGGATGGACACCAACAAGCTCTGATAAACTTAGATCTGAACTGCAGAATACAGTTTTGTATTCTTTACCTTCAGGTATCAACTCATTCAGTATTAGTGCACCGCATCTAGCCTTCCATGGCCATTTTTTTGGAGGTAGTGTAAATATGTCATACGAAATGTGTCTGCAATCAAGCTCACCCAAAATAGTATCAATGAGTTGTTTATGTGAACCACCAAAGAAAGGCTCTAAAATCAGCAAATCCGTCTCCATAACACAGTAGAAGATTCAGAAATCTATGCCGGTACTAAAAAGATGACAGAAGCAGTCACGGTCACAATTCTTGTTTTTCAAGAAATTTAATGAAGACTTGATAGATCAAATGCAGTGGCGTTTATAATGTTATGTCTAACTCTTAGGCCTAAACCTGTGTCTTTCTAAATGACAAGCATAACAACAGAGTTCATTTATTCAGCATGGCAACATTTTGTTCAAAATAAATGCAGCAAGCAACAAGACAGCCTGTACCTACACAAACCACGAGTCATACCAAACTGCATATACTGGGTTGCATTTACTAAGATTTTTCCGAAATTATTACTATCGAGTAGTCCTTGCCCTAAACTTTCCTAGACTATCCATCTGATCTGCTGGTAATAATTTTAAAATGTTTCAACTTTACATTGATGCAATCCTTCTAAGCGAAATTAAACAACGGTTTGGGCATTTGAATCATTCATTTTTTTTCTAATCTAGTAGCCTACAGGTATGCATTCATCAGATTTAAGAACAAGCCAAATCTATGACAAAAAAACACTAATGTGAATTTGTGATGATTCTTCCTGGCCTAGAATTTCTTTAGGGACTTCTGTGATTGATGTAAATTGTGAACACATAGCCTATTCAAATTTCTAATCGGAGGGGCCTCCAGTAGAAATAACAGATTTTCCACATTATATATATAGGTATTTTAAGAGAATATGTTTGAGCTGACGGCGGACGATCAATAGATATCGTATGGAAGATTCACCACAGATCAACATCCAGGCTTGACTTATATATTGAGAATTATAAAACACGTTATATATAATTCTAAATCAGGGTTGGACGTTAAATCTCTGATGTACCCTCTTTATGGCATTATTTCTTCAAGTATTATGGTGACCTGATGAAATTCAAGAGCTTCTCTGTACAAAATATTATTCGACTAACGCATTTGATAAACGAAATCCATGATTCAAATCGGCAAATTTATTTTGCCCATCCATATTAAACCAGACAGATTTATGTTTTACAGATAAAAGCACTGTATCTTTATGCATGAAGCGACCAGCATAAAAATTAACAAAATCATTTTACTGAACAAGTCTGTACGTAACATATCGCCCAGCAGTTTCACTTGGCCGCACAATTTTCACTACTTGTCCTCGTTTAAGACCAAAATATCTAGCTACAGGATCGCCACCTTGAATTCTTGGCAGTTGATGGTCTTTCAGTTTATAACGTGCGAGGAGCTCGGCTTTTTCTTCAGCATTTAATACGACATGTTCTGGAACAAGCTCGTGCTCTGTTATATTAATTAGTAGTTCTTGCTCCAAAAATTGTTCAAGAATGTATTTCGGAGCCATGTCCACCAACGATTGTTTCGCAGAAGGCGTCATTCCTGACTGAACAACGATTATAGCTCGTTGAATATTTTCTTCTTGCATTCTCTGGCAGTACATCTTGATATTCTTTATTCCGACTTTGGCTTCTTCAGGAAAGAAGACAAACATTTGATCTGTGGGATCGTCATTGTGTGCGACGAGTACCGTCAAGTCCTGTCTTGAAGGGTTTCTATCGCTGGGTTTGTCACCAAATTCTGCTTTAAATTCATCTAATGTCTGGTCCAACTCATGTTGAGTAACTAAGTATCCACGGTCATGACATAACTGCATCACTGTCTTTCGAATACGCCAAAATTTATATGTCTCAGACTCATCATCCATATTGATGCAACGACAAAGTATAGCCTAAGAAGAGACTGTGATATGTAATAGAATTACTACTGGTACCAAGAAAAAGCATATATGCAAACAACGACCTATTTCCGGAACATGTTTTGTGAGGCAGGCTGACAGTCCGTGCAGAATTAGCTGCTGGATGGTGTGGAAAAATTTGTATTTGTTCTCTCTTGGTGTGCAAAATTCAACTTCTGGTGCGAAAAATGCAAACCCAACAACCCAATTTAGTGTGCACAGTGGCCACAGCATCAATAACCAGCTAGTTCCGGTAACGAGGGCGTTACGTACTTTCGGTGCGGAATTTTGAGAGTCTGGTGGGGCGTTCCGTGCGGCCCTGCCACGCTTTGCAGAACTGGGTGGATGCTTAACAGTCACAGCGATAGCGGCTCAATGCGAAAAATACAATAGCACACAGAAGGTGACGGCAAAAGTTGGGCGCACACTGGAGTCGACTTACCTACGTACCTTCTACGCCCAAAGAAGTCCACGCAGAGGCATGACGCAGGCTTTGCTGGGTGTTCGCGCTTTCCGGTGCCGCACCGCGCGCCAGATGCCGCCATGCGTCAAGAAGAAGGTACCAAAATGTTGTAAGGTATCACATTGTCGCATGAATCACTTTTGCTTCAACGAAAAATGCCGTTGTGGCCTGTAGGTTGTAGATGCACAAGAATACTGCACAGCAAAGTATATTGAGTCAACAGCAAATAATATTGAAATGTGTAGTGTATCGCTCTGATGATAACCAAGTATGTGACCATAGAATATAATCATTCTATGCTTTGACTCTAAGCCGAGAATACTGTAGAATATAGATTGTAGATTGTAGAATCTACATTACACCATAGAATATCATTACATTCTATGATTACACTGTAGATGCAGCAAAATTGATCAAGGACGAAAGTCTTGTACGATTAATATCGGTGAACTGTGATTTATAACTTGGAAAATATTTGATAAAACGATGTTGCACTTGGAAATTCAGGTTTCCTTCGATTATATCCAATCTCAAATGAGCTATTTTGCCCATTTCAGGTCATCCGTCTTGGTTCAATAATCCTGTACCCTATGTGGTTATTCCCCGCATAATTCACCGTTTGTCATGACAACATTGAGAAGGGTAGGTCTTGACTGAGGAGGGGCAATAACCCAATTGAGGCACGTGCCTCAGACGTGCCTCATAACGGGGCACGTTTGAGGCACGTGCCTCAGACGTGCCACTAGTAGCCCTTTAACCGAGGCACGTCTGAGGCACGTCTGATGTACTTCTGAGGCACGTGCCTCAAACGTGCCTCGATGTGAGGCACGTCTGAGGCACGTGCCACGTGCCTCAACTGGGTTACTGCCCCTGTTGTCTTGACTGTTGTGAATATCAAAGCTTCCACTCTCATTGAATATAACCGGGTTAAAGTAAAGGCATATCGATAAACAGATCCGATACTGTTCTTCCTCACATCTACCTTTGACACTGCGCCATCGATCAGCGCCCCTGCTATCCCGCCAAGCCAATCCCGGAATTGCGGTGGCAATTTCTCACTACATTTTGTTTATCGGACAGTGCCATTGGCTAATAGAATTTTAGATTCACGCATTTATTTGGGTGACTATATATTTTGAGAGAGAAAGTGAGACTCTGTTGATTTTCTCTTTCGGACAAGGAGACGCTCTTTTAAGCCCGTGGTACTGCTCCAAAGTAACCCAATAATGATGGCTGCTTCGGATACCAATATTTAATGTCTTGAGTGTGACGTGAACGGGATTAAAAGTTCGAACCCAGCCTTCCTGATCTGGCGACCAACGACCATTACCCCACCCTAGCTGTATTAACTTCATTAATGGCATAAAAATAGGGACAAAAATCTATATATATGTAGTAAATTTACATTTGATAAATGGCGAAGAAAGGAAAAAAAGGAAAAGGGGGAAAAAAGAAAGCGAGACGTGTGAAGTGGGATGAAAACGCTGATATTTTTCAAAAGTTATTCCTGAGAAATTACATTGAGCAATGCGAAAATGATAATTCTATGCCTTGCGTGTGGCTGGAAAAAGCACTAAAGAAGGGTATTGAAGATCGCCTTTATGCTCGAAAGGTAAGCAGATTATTGAGTGAAGGTGGTATATATTTGACAAGTTGTGACTGGTGATTTTTTCATTAACAGTTCATTATAGACGAACTGGAAGTGGGTGAACGCAAACCAGAAGTTCCACCAGTAAGACTATGGCCTGTTTTGAGGGCAATTCGTCATGAAAGGTTTGTCCATGTTCATGAGATATGTGCGTGGGATCTGGAGACAGAACATAGTGAAGTTGCTGACTTGGTATGTTGAAAAATATTTAGGAACTACGGGTGACACTAAAAGGGAAACCAGGAGGATCATTGCATGCGCAGAATTTCATGTTCCTTATAGCAAATAACGGACCACGTAGATTTTTCAGTGGTCGTGCTATGCTGCTAACTACTCATCGCTCACTCCATAACAACTTTACTAACCAGGCCTTACACTTTTCCACAACTCAGCTGTTTAGTATCGATATCTCCCAGTCAGTTCAGCTCTTTCGCCATTGACTGCAATGACCCATGCCTAGCTTTCAAATAGGTTGGTACTGGCCAAGAAGACTTTACTATATAGGGTTGCGCATTACGTACCTCGTTCACTAGCTCTTAGTTGTTCGTCACCAAAAAGTAGATTCTTTCTCTCTGTCACACACACACACACCTCATTGCTAACAGTTTGCATTAGTCTCGTATGTACCAATATAAAGTAAATTTCTGACTTCTTGCTCCATCAACAGGCACTTCTTTTGGAAAAAGGATTCTACCCAGTACGTCGAATAGAGCTGATGGATTGCGATCTTCAATTCTTTAGCGTTGCAAGACTTGCTAAATCTTTCCGCGTGTCAAATTTGGTAGAGGTCAATTTGGATTATAATGAATTTGGTGACAAAGGATGCATCGGATTTTGCGAGGGTTTGAAAGGAAACAAGGTTGGCTATCCAGATTTAACATGTTCCTACAGTAATTCCCGCTTTGTTAATTACTGATTCCGAGTTACAAATAAAGTCAAATCATCAACACCAAAACTCCATGCAGAATACGAGTTTTACAAATTCGAATCACAAGTCAAGTCGATTTACCAAAGTCTTCAACCCCGAGTCGCCTATCGGGCCTTTTTAAAAAAAAACAGTAACGAGCTGCGCCACCCAGTTAATTAATTAATGGTTTGTCAGGATACTGTAATAGATGAAAGGTTCGCTGGTTAAGAATTTGAAAGAAATAATGAACAAGAGAGCCCACAGAAAACTCTTGAATTGATTAATTACTAAATTCATGACTCACAAAAATGTAATCATTAGTTTCGACTGTCGAGTCAGAACCCCAAGTCAAGTCGAGACATGCACTCATTTTGTGCACAATGATCACCTAATTGGGTTACGGTACCATACTGTAACTTGGTGAGGTGTCCATAGCAATGTTATATATAGATTAGAAAACAATCTAACTACCCCGGTATCACTGATAGACTAAGGATCTGCCTACCAATTGTCGCATCATAGATACCACCATTGCTCAGTTTATACGATTCGAATAACTAATGTATTAGTTACGGTACTAACCTCACTGATGAGTGGTGGGTCTAACTCACTTACTATTTTCAAAATTAGTCAAACCTAATACCGTACTTCGGTACCCACAGGTTCCTTTTCTAGAGATGGATAGAGAGAGAGGTAGTATTTCATAATGTTTAGAATCTCATTGACAGACTTGTAAGGGCGATAGGCTACTGACTACAAATTCATTTCTCTTTTGAAAATTGGAAATGTGGCATGCACAGAATCAATATATGCGAGAAAAGTACCCACGATAAAACTCCAAGGCATATTGAGTATTGGTGTGCAGACACACACAGTACCACCCCTGCCTTATGACTTGAAAATGAAATCAAATAGAAATAATGGAGAAAAATACCAAAAAAGCAGAGGTTAGGGCCAAGGGCCAAATGAAATCAAATAACAATAATGTACGGTATAAAAGCATCAAAACAAGCAGAAGTTAAGACTGAATGAGCAAATATATGGTGAGCAGTTTAGGGAATTCCAAGAAACTATTGTAGTCCTTGGCATTGGCTAATCTTATGGTTAGTAGTTTTGTGAGTCTGTGCGAGCATCTATTCAAGAGATGCCTTGACTGGAGTCCACTTGAGTGCCATGCCATGCCATTTACTAAGTTATCTGGAAGTTGCTACAATGTTTTAGATCATACTGTCTGTAAGCCTTTGCTATTGCCAATTATCTCATGAAAGTGGAGCACCATTAGGAGAAGCCTTGCGAAAAACTGCCATACGGGAATATTATTTGGATGGCAACAAGCTTGGTTGTGATGGCATTGTTGAGATGCTCCGACATGTCGCGAGCCATGCCGAAGCAGAGCACTATAAAAGGATTGAAGAGGAAAAAATGAAAGCTTTAATGATGACCGAAGGCGCAATGCTCGGTAGGTAGTGGTAATTTTACTCTTATTATGTTAAGGATGAACTGAACTCCCTTTATTACCATTCACCATATAACAAGAGATTACTCATTGCGGACAAAATATCTCTCCAAATAATGCCGTTATTAATTAATATTAAATGCCGGCCAATAGCGGAAATGGAAGACAAAGCATCATCATATTGTGTTTGATCTTGTTGACGTGTGGTTTTGCACACACGAGGAGGGCCAACTCTTGTACAAGCGTTGGGTGTACTTCTTAGAATGGACTTAGGCATATGCTGTTTGATTCTGTCCTTCAACCTCAAAGCAGTGTGCCCAACATAGAGACTATCACAGTAGCACTCAAACTTGTATACCACGTTACTTAATGATGTGGAAGGGAGCACGTCTTTGGTCGACGAGGGTAGAATGGGGCGAGTCGTGAAAATCACTTGAGGTTCGACTGCGTAGAAACATTTGTGAACAGCTGCTTTAATTCGATTTTCAAATTTAGATGAAATTTCAGTGGTCCATATTCAACAGGTTTTGCGAATTTATCTAATTACCTGTTTATTGAGCGATTAAGGGTACCCATTTTCCATAAGTATAGTGCAAATAGCGTCAAGCTCTTCGTTCAACTTGGACTTATAGCAAATGCATAGGGCACGGTGAACCAGACAAGAGATTAGTAATAGGGAAAACAGTGACTATATGCACCCACCTGAACATTCTATTATGCAGTAAGATTATACTAAATTTTAATTGATTAGTTTTTTTTTTTAAATATCCTTCACCGTCTCATATTGAGTCCAATCTAAGCTTCAGATAAGTTGATCACCTCTCAAGTAACTACGGATGGTGGAACTACTGATCCTGGGAATGAAACTGCGCTGTCAGAACCGGCAGAAGATGGAAAAAAGAAGAAAAAGAAAGGTGAATTGTTTGAAGATTAATGATGCCTGACTTTTATACAAGATAGGAACCAACTATGTCAACATCTTGGGAGACCTACATCCAACACCAGACTGGTCAATTCACAAGAGGTCGCATAAAATTCCAGCATTTTGCTCAGGCTAAATGCTTTGAATAAACCCCATATTAAACACAAGCTTTAACAAGGATGAGGCCACTTCTTCATCTCTTACCATCTCCATAGGGATGTTGAAGTGTATCATTCTCTCTTATATGCTCCTTGACCTGATGCCTACATTAACTTCACACCATCAAGATTTTTTGCGTATGCATACTGTTAAGAAGATCACCACAGATTTAGCGTCCACCTGATGAAGGAGCGGAGCTCCAAAAGCTAGTGAATGTTTTAATTCTCAATAAACCAAGGCTGGACGCTAAATCTGTGGTGATCTTCTTTACAATATCTATTGATCGTCAGCCATCGGGCCCACTACACTCTTCAACGTATACATACGTAATAGTTACCCCAACATGATATCAGACATCAGAATGCTTGGCTGGATGGTTTGGTTGACAGTGTTCTGTTGAGCTCCTCAATAGCTGCCCCTCTCCCACATTTGATACGAGCAGTAGTTCCTTGCTATGATACACATTCATTTTTTAGCAAAACTTTTATGCAGATGCTGTTCTAGTGACTGGATTTCCGACCTTGCTATGATAGGGCTGCTGACCGTACAGGGGGAATTTTGGCCTTTGGGCAAGAGTATATATTATAGTTCACACAGTATTTTCCACCCACAACCACCGATTTCTGCCGAATGACTAAATGCCATTTGCAATCATCCATGAGGCTATTTTTAATATTGGAATTTCTGAGGCTGTCAAAAAAAAGAGAGAGAGAGAGTTCAAGTTGTCACTGCTAGGCATATAATCATGCAATACCGATTCATCAGTACCGGTACCGTACAATAATTTGATAATTCAGTGACTGGGTAGCCCGATATCACGTGGAGTCTTCCAGGCACTAAACAACTGATCAATATTAAATACGCACATAGGGGAAAAGGTTAGTCCTATCAAATGAAAAATATAAAAGTAAATGTAATAATGAAAAAGAAGAAACAAAATAAGCCAATATATAATCAATGAATAACAATTAAATATGGAGCGAGTGAATTAATAAAACCTGAAGGATATATGGTTGAATTGCGATGGTATGGCATTAAGAAGTATGTTCGCGCTGCACATCCTCTTCAGTAAATCTAAACATGCAACTTGCAACATTACAGGAAAGAAAAAGAAAAAAGAAGCACTTCCGCCAATTGTTGGTCCATATATACATATCCTTCATATTGCTGACAATGCAATTGATGTGTATGGTGACGGCAGAGACAATCAACTATTTCCATGCATTGAAGTTTTGAAACAGTAAGCTCAAGCTATATTGTAAACAACATGCTAGAGTCTGGTCGGTAATATAGGCCACATTGACCTCAATTTACCTGCTGTCTTGACTTTGAGTGCGAAATCTGACAGCTTAGTTGCAAAACTAACAATGGTAGGCCTACATCAGGATAAGAATTCTGCTTGTATTTATCTGTCTCCAGTATATTGCAAAAGATCTCTACCATCATAACAATTATCAGATACAGTGATATCAATATCTAACGATATGACTCAGGGCGTTCTTAATCTTAAACTCCATGATATGACTCGGCTATGGCTGTATTTCGTCTCTCTTCCTGATACTCAGGATTCTGACATTGTGACAGCCTGCTTTGTGCGTTGTTTTTTTCCTGTTAATTGTAGGCTACTGTATATTCGAACACAGTACAATTATCGTTGAAGAATCGTATTCAAAAACAGGCATAGTGCACAGGCAAACTCAATGCATAAGAAAAGGAGATGCTGGACTGGGTCCTGTTGCATAGCTTCCTTACCGCTATTGCTATAACCTTGAGAGGCTAACCAATCTGAGTAGCCTATAGCCTACCTGAGGCCTTATATGTTTGTTTCGATTAGGAATTTTACTACCAACTTTGAAATCACAGTGCGGTCTCCTTACCGACTGCACCAACTAGGCCAGTAGTTCATCTAAACTTTTCTACTATTACGGATCGGAAGTTTGTTACATTCTGCTTACGCGGACCGTCACTAAAAAATGTCATTCCTCAAATGGTAATAAATATAATAAGTCACCACAGATTTAACGTCCAGTCCTCAAATGAAAATTAATGCTGCCATTTTGGTGTTAAGTCTATCGGGACATTTGTGTGGCTTTATAAATACCTATTGTAAAGAAGATCACTACAGATTTAGCGTCCAGCCTTAGTTTATTGAGAATAGAACATTCACTAGCTTTCGAAGCTCCGCTGTTTCATCAGGTGAAGATGGAATGAATCATAATTCGTTATAGCACAATTTGAATTAATACAGAATTTTAGATATTGTGACGTCATAGAGTAGGTGGATGAATGAAGCAATTGTATCACAGCTGAGAAGCCCAGGAGAGAGAGCGGGCGAGTAGGCTAGGTGATGGAGGTGGTGAACGCTTGTGGATAGGAGCCACTGGATGTTGAAATCCGCTTGCGTAAACGTGTCCGGGACGTAACCAGAAGTGATGTTTGAGTGTTCCTAGTGGGAAGTTACTAGGAGGCCAAAGTAAAACATGGTTAAAATGAAAGACCTCCCAGATTCTCAGAACCCTTTCTCATCACAGTGACTCCTAGTGAACAAGAAACGGGTTCACTTCACATACAATGTCCGGAAGGTAGGTGACGGTCTATGGAAAATGGGTGCAATAAAATGAGGTTCACTAATAACAATAAATAAATACCACAACGCACGATAAAATGATTATGAACGACGTGTTAATTTAGTCGTACAGCTACATTACAAAGCCAAAGCGAATGTTCTGACTGGTACCCCACCCCTTTCTATTTATTCAAGAATCCTCACAGATCGGTGGTTGAGAACCACTGAACTAGGCGGTCAAGTCCAGTGTCGTAGCACTAAGCCTACTTTTTAACACGGGAGCATTCACTACAAGATAGCATGCTGCCACTATACAAAATAAAGGCCGTAGTGCCTGTAAATGCTGCTTCACAGCGACCTCAAAAATATGAATGTATGTGTGATATGGCCCAGACAGTGCGGACTTTTCTTGGTCAGGATGGTGAACATTCTTGGCAGACCTGCCCGAACAAGGACGTCGATGCTGGTGACGTGATTCTGTATAGTGATACCCAAGAGTCTGCGTGGGCAGGGTAATGTGGAAAACGCGTAGTATTGACTCAAAATATTCATATCTGTAGCCTATGCTGCCATGTGACGAATTGAGGGGCATACTGAAGAATTGGTGTTTTGTTTTCTCTAGTAGCCTATGTTTGATTTTATGGTAACTGATGCGGTGCTGACTGTTTGTTTAATTGCAGAATAATTATGTTTTCTCCTAATTTCGTTGAACTTGACATGGATGACAATTCAATCGGCGATAGAGCGTCCAAACAACTACTACATGCTTTGGATGAAAGAAAAATAGGTAAGCATCAGCAAATACATACACAGATCTAGGTAATCAATTGTGAATATTCAGCGAATCTTCCGGGAATCAAAGTGCGCACCACTGCCGAGATAGAACAATCAACGTACAGCGCAATCGCAAAATTTGCAGTTGGAATGAAGAAGAAAAAGAAGAAAGGAAAAAAGAAGAAGAAAAAGGTAAGGACGTAGGCTATCTAGCATTGAGATAAGTTAATAAAAACCTAATGCTGTTTGCAGAAATGAACCCACTGCCTTCGGGAAACTGTTGATTATGTGTTACTGTTCTATAACTAGACGGAAGCACGCCTTACTGAACTTTCTTCAACAACCTCTTACTGATTACGTGCGACTAGTCGAATGGGATCAATTGTAGTTTGTAGATCATGAACTCGAACTCATTTTTTACCCCGCCACAGTATCGCATCGTGTTGCGAATTTTCTGTAGTTGCTTCTTCATTTTCATATAAATAGCTCTACAGAGTTTCTATTTTGTAGGATTGTGTCTATAGCATATAAAATGAATGGCTCATTCGCACATCCTCCCTTGTTCCTTACCGGCCAGCTTGAGTAGGGCTAGATTTCCAGATTCACCATTTGCAGTTTGATAACAGAACTTACTGTGGCTGTCTGTCGTAAAGACTGGGAAGGTGTAGCCCATGTGAGCAGTTTAAGCATTCAGGCAAGCCAAGTTCTTGGTATCAGCGCTCTCTTCTCTTACTTCCTGACATTTCCGTAGACCACTGCCGACCTACAGTACCGTAGGCCTACCTAACGCCAGGCACGCAACAAGTTTTCGATTTAGGGGAGGGGGGACATTTTTTGACGTCATATGCAGTGCCGTGTGAACACTCACAAGTTTGGTCATGTGACCAGTGACGTCACATGTTATCAGGCAACATCAGGCATTTTGCTTATGCATTCTTTGACGGCATTTTAGATTCGTTAATGCATGGTCCAAGAGGCATTAACATTGAAGCTTGAGCGCGCGTAGCGCTAGAAATTTTTACGGTGTAGGCCTATCCCACAGACGGCACACAAATAACAGAGACGTCCTGTGATTTACGAATTTGGGGGGACACGGGCCTTCGGACCTGATATTTCAAATCCGAACCTGAATATCTTTTGAGAACGCGAATACACAACTACAAAATGATTTGCCTACGCAACGGTCTAGAAAAATAGGCTACTAATCAAGACGTAAATTAATATCGTAACAGAACATTTTAACGCTCCATTTGACTCTTTGTTCTGTATGTAACCATACTTACCAGTAATTTATAAAATGCTGCACGTCCAAACTAGAGCTTAAATGATAGTGAATTTTCAATGCCGATATATGAGTTGCCCTCCCTGTGTGGTTATCGTGGTGGCCCCGTAATAACCCTGACCCTAACCGTGTGCAACGTGGTGAAGCCTACGTACTGAATACCAGGCGCGAGAAAGTTGGTAGGCCTATAGCCTATAGCCTATTAGTTAGCGTGGTAGAGTTGGTGTCTATAATCTTTTTATCCAGGAGAGTGATGTGATGATACCCCTGACTCTAAATCTCGCAACAGGACTGGCCCAATTCCTGTACGAGCTTCCAACATCTAAGTTGTCTAAGAAAGATGGGGTTCAAGGTGACAGACAGAACATTTCTTATCGCAATTTTCTGATGGGCCAGAATGTGAAGTCACTCGGTAGATGAAAGTCAGAAAGAGAGAGTATAATGCTTATTCTTTAGTAGGCCTACAATATTTCGTTAATATGCCTAGAGGCAGGCCCTCTTTATTTATTACATGTCGTCTATTTTGCTCATATGTATATCGGCCTATTGCATTCCATGAGCTTGATGTTGGTAAGATACGTCGGGAATATCCATTCTTTGTAGTACAGAACTTCAAAATTGCTTAAAATAGTTTTTTCATATCAAACGTTCATATTAAACGTTATTATTGATATGAATATCCATTCTGTGGACGGCGTGAACCGTGTTCCTTCTATTACTGGAATTCCGACATTATCTTCGCTCATCAAGCCCTCTTTCTGCCTAGCCCGACGCCGTTCCTGTGGCAACTCTCCGCATTCTCAAAGGCTATTTTGAGCGGGTGTCGAAGTTTCTGTTCTTGCCGCCACTTTATGTCCGCAGACTGCAAACCGCACAGTGCGCATTGTAAATTTTGAGCGTGGAGACTTTCACCTAAATGAGCTAAGTTGCCCTCTTAACATTTTTCAATAGACATACGAACCCCAATTCAATAAACCTGTGGTTTTATTGAGACAATCACAAGCAGTAACAACTTCAACGAGAGTGTGTAGCAAACAGCCATGTTTCGATCAATTCGGATACACTAGACAAATTTCGTGATGAAGAAATTTCCTTGTAGTCATACTGGACATTCGTGACGAGATGATTCATCCAAGAGCTTTCAACAGACTTCCAAAATCACAAATCAATCGCCATTGACTTGAACAATTGGAGTTTCGCCGTTGATGGCATCCCCATCCTCTTGGTCAGGTTTAGCCTTCTTGGCCTCCTTAGCAGCCTGTTTGCGTCGAATATCTTCTTTCTGTTGTATAAAAGGTTAGATCAATTTTAGTAAGGACATAGATAGTCTATTTTTGTCCTCTCTTCGTCTTGCTTCATTCACGCAGACTCGCATGATATACACACGGTAGGCCTACTATGCACAAATTACTGGTGCATATGCATATCCAGTACGCTATCAAAGTCGAGCGCTACCACACCGCTCTATCCACAATACGTTAGCCACCTAGGGAGGGAGCTACTTAACCATTTTATAACATCTTTGGTATGACGCAGTCTTGGAATTTGAACCCAGGACCTATCGGTATTCTGCTCTTTAATCTCTATCGCAATCAGGCATTGCCTGTGCTGTGTCAGTATAAGGGCTTGGCGCAAAGGCATGCCGGGATTTTTTTAGACCGGACACATTCATGCACTGCGCTCTGCATAAGTTTTGCTGCTAGATAGTGAATAATGCATATGCATTATGCTACATTTTCACATTAATGCTACTGGGACTCAAACGCACAACCTACCAGTCAAGTGTTCGCCGACCAAACCCCTACACCATGAAGCTAGTGGAGTATTTTACAATTCTATCTATAATTTAAAACCAAGATCATATTTCAACAGTAGGCCTACCTCATCTTGTTTTGCAAACTTGTCGAACATTCCCGCGAATGTCTTTTTCTCCTTCTCTCTTTGTTTCTTGATGAAAATTGTGCACTCGTTCAGTCTCTTTATTGCCAGTTTGTTGTCGGGATTCAATGTTTTAACCTTGAATTAGATACCGTACAAAAGTTTAGATACCCGCTTCTTTCTTTCTGTCATGTTTCATTTGTGGGTGGTCAGGGTCATAGGCACCACATTTGAACTGCTCATGATTTGGCACTGAATTTTTTATGCTTTACACTGGGGCCCATCCTAAGACTGTGGCCAGGAAATTTCCTGTTTTAGCTGCCACTGGTGCGCAGACTGCATAGCACAAAGTGTGATCGCTGAGCAAGTGAGCATGCAGACTTAGGCAAAGAGTTCACCATCAAACTTCCATTGTGACACCATAGGTCTGACAAGTTGGCCGATAAAATATCTATTTTTACATCTTAGGTTTGATGTGGCTGTTTAGAATCAAACCACCAACATCAAGGGCGAGTGTAAGGCACCCAACCAGCTCAGCTTACGGGTACGGTACTTGTCCGATAAACTGTGTTACCTATGTCAAATACGATAGCGACAGACATGACATTAACCTCAATTCAGCTTTCCCTCATTTTGACCATATCACCAAACCATGGTAGGCATATAGGAGAAGCATGCAGTAGTATGGTAGGCCAGGAATATTGAAATACTGGTTGGAGTAAACAGTACAAGCACAACATGCACGAAAAGGTCACTAAACTTGGGAGATATATTGCATAACAGCTTACCTGCAGGAAGTCTTGACGAGCTTCCTCATAAAAAGTTCTGTACATACGAGATTCTCCACGTCGGAAATACGCTTTCTCGTTAGTGTTGTCAATCTCAATTGCCTGTTGATTGAATAGGATCATCATAGGTCGAGTAAATTCTGGTGGGGAGTAGTGGTTCAATCCACTGGCCAATCAAAGATTGAGGTGAGTGATTGAGTGATGACAGGAACGCACTTTCAAAATTTTTCATGACTATTGCCGCCCTTCAGGAAACTTAGGGACTACAAACTTGCAAAATTAACAAATTACAAGACCTTATCCTTTTTCATTCGGCCACATGCCATTTTGAGAATCGCCACAGCGGGTTGAACCGCAGTGGCTGTGAATTTACACCACATGCACTTCCCGTTGCAACTTGCAACCCACCCCAAATGCCCAGGCTTAGACCGGCAGTGGCTGGGCAAATTCCAGTTTTTGCAGCCACTATACATAGCACAGAAAATTGAATCGGCAAGTAGGCACTGGACAATTGAACATTATCTTGGTGCAACACCCCTCCACGGTCACATTGTCCCTGGAACGCTGGGAATTGAGCAGGGAAGCCTCCAACACCATATCAATTTTTCTTACGGGCAGCTAGTGGGAAACAAACTATCAACCTCTTGCATGAGCACCAGCCTCCAAACGGTCCGGCCGAACTCACCATCATGCTGGAAGATGTCACTATAAATACCGTACTATAGGCATATAAATATTACCACATCGCAGTTTTTGGCAGCTTCTTCGTAGTTCTTTACTTTCATGTAGCACAGAGCAAGGTTGAGAAGACTGGCCAATTTTAATTTGTTCCATTTCTCATCGAGTTCCGACGCCGACGACTCTTCTCTATAATCCAGGATGTCTTTCATCTTTTTATATTGTGAAATTGCTTTCTTGTATTCTCCAGACTGCAATCAAAATTCAATAAGAAAGATAAGCGACAAGACATTCTACCATTCTGATCACAGTATACCGAATTTGTCAACCATGGCCACTTGGCCAGCCCAATAGGGAGGATCACGCCAGGAGGTGGAGGCTCCATTTATTCTAAGGAGACACTGATAATGAGCTGTCACTCTTCCAAACCAGCGCCACCCGTCCTAACTATCCCCACAATGCTGGCGCCTAGAAGGGCGGCTTGGTGTGATACAACTGGTATTAAAACCCAGCGTTCCGGATTTGTCAGACAGCGTCTTCAGTCTCTACGCCACCAATCCGGCCCAGAAAAAGGCATCCAAAATAAAATCACTGTGAAATCCAGAGTGATTAGATCTGCTGCGGCCACCCACAAATAGAACACAGCGTTGGCTGAATGAGAAAAAGATTTGAGGAGTCTTCAAACTGATTTCATCATAACATGGCTAAGTCATTCTGTCATTGGTCAGGAGGTTGCAGGATCGAAACCATACACCACTAGATGACCGACACTATAGGAATAATGCAAAGTGTGCCAAGACTGCACGCATTCCCACAACAGATCAATTCATGTGGCAGACGTACACAACACACTATAGAGGCTCCACCAAACTAGGAGTAATATTGAATCATTATAGCCTACGCTCTACAGTAGGCCTACTGATCATAATGGCTGAGTAGCTGCAGCACTGTTTGTTCACTCTTATGAAACAAAATCCAAGAATATTAATGTAAAAAGATAACAGAGTACCGTGCTGTAGCTAGCAGCAAGAGAAAATGCAGACATATAGAAGCACACAGTCAGCTATAACTATACCAGATTCTAGCTGGATGGTCACAGCTCTTGGTACCGTACATAATTATATATATAATAATATTACTATTACATAGTTATTGATAACTTCCACCAGCAGTGCCAAAATTTTCGCTGGGGAGCCCTGTAGCTCAACTACATTGGAGCGTGACTGGAATCAGTAATCTATATTATATATTAATACTCTATGGTGTAAGGTGCAAGGTGTGCCTCTTTCCAGATGTTACACTCTATGACATCATACAGAAGAATGGGCTGATTGGGGTTTACTTTCCACTAAACTCTGAATTTGTTTATTGTTACATCACACTCTGATATGCTGATCTCATGGTAGGAGACAGAGAGTGTCAGTACAGTACTACAGACTACATAGTAGCGGTGGAAGTACAGCAAACACTGGAAGCTGAACAGCATAATATTCACCTTGACAAATTTCCAAACCCAAGCCTTGCTATAATCAAGGGACTAAGGCAGTAGAGGTCAGTGGTGTCACTAAGTGGGCACGCTCGATTTTGAGAATTCGTCATAGGTCCAGCTAGTATTAAATTAAGCTGCAGACATCAAATGTTAGCTTAGTACTCAATCAAATATCACATGCTCAGACGATTTCAAGTAGCCTAATAATCTCTGACAGGGTGCAGTTACAAATTAGAAATCGATATTTTATTGAAATGTATATCACATATATAATACATGTCAGTCAGTAGGTTACAATATAATAGAGCAGACTTTATAAAAGCAGGCGTACCTTGAGAAATTCCGTCCCTTTAGCCTTAATGATTTCAGTTTGTTCGAGTTTTTCATCATCAGTCATTTCCCACGATTCCTTTGCCTTCTCAAAATTCTTCAGCAAAATCTCATATTCCACATCTGCATTCGGTGGTACATCAAAGTCATCGCTTCCTTCTTTGCCAAATGCGTATTTTGATTTCACGAAAAATCGCGACTTTTCATTCTTTCTCATTTTCTTTATCACATTTTCTACAGTCTTCGGAAGGTCATCGTAATCATCTGCATTTGATGATAAATAAGTATACCGATATATATTAGAATAGCCGACTGCCGAAGGCTAATCCCTCTCTATGATATAGGCTATGCATTTCGCATGCAACCACAGCGTAGAGTGGCTGAAAATTGCTGTATCTAGTGGTTACGAGTTCCCATAGTAACTATGCTTGCAGTGTCGTTGTTACGGTGTCAAAGTGCCAGTGCCGCTGTATACGCCTTTCACTTAGCAGTGCCACTTCTCTACTTGGAGCATTTCAGGTAAGTTAGAAAACAAAATAGCTCATGTCTGTCACATTCGTCCCAGGGGTATGCATGCCAACTTTGACGGCACTACGCCCAGTATTCTTGAGTTACAAAAACAACGTAATTACACAAACGTAATATACTATCATGGACGACTGGAATAAACTAGTGGAGCCGATTGTGAACGATCAAAATAGTAATAGATATAGTAGACTAAGTCACCACAGATTTAACGTCCTGTCCAGTTTATTGGAATAAAATTCACAAGCTTTCGGAGCTTCGCTCCTTCATCAGGTGAAGGAATAAAGTAATAATTTATCTGCCTGAAAAATGCGTTCTTCTCTATCCTAGGAAATCGCTAATTAGTTTGTCTGACGGCATCTCACGAATAGGGTGGTGGTCAGTATTTTGAGAGGTGGTTGACGGTAAAACAGGACAGTGGCGTTCGGTAATTAGCATGATTTCCCTCCGTACTATCCCTGTTGACTTTTGCCATCTAGCAGAAGAGCTACGGATACCACCTCAATGAGTGTGATATGAGGCAATCAAGACTTGAACCCATGACTTATAATATATACATCAATATGCCTATAGGTTATAAAATTTCTGGCACTTTAAAAAAATCACTTTACTTTCATTGATGCCAAATGTGACGGATCTTTCATCGAACACTTTCCCATTATATATTCCTTTATATTCAATTTCCACTTTAGCGCCATCATTGGGGGTATCAAACTTCTCTCCTTGCTGCAGAATTTGCTTGGTGATGCCCTTGTCATTGGTGTCGGATACGTCCTCAAACTTAGAGAGAAATAATAGAGAGTTTATCTAATTCTGACAGTTCATAGAGAAAAAAATTATGGAAAAATATTGTCTTTGTCATTGCATTATACTTTAAGGTTGAGTAGTATGAGTATACCGTTACCGGTAATTCCAATGAAGTCACAGATATTTTATTCCTACATAAATTCGAAATGAAAAAGACATCCATATGATAGCTAAATGCCATGGACCATGAGCTTCCACCATTTTTTCAACAAGAAAATCTGCTCAATTTGCATGCTTTTGGCGGAATCACTAGATGTTCAGCTTGTGAAAAGGCGTGGGGCTAGACAAAATCGGATAATAGCAGATAGGGCTATCGAATCGATAAATTTCAGCCGAACCGAATAGACACGGCCGCTGTAGATACTAGCCCAATTCAATAACATTATACATATTTATCATCAACACCCAGGAACATGCAGCTTGTATCAGCTTCAATTATATAATTCACTAGACTGCTTTGAAAATGACTTGGAATGAAAGTCGGAAAGCAGCCAGACAAAATACGCCTACTCAAAAGTCAAAACCAGGGTAACAACAAACAAGCCTATAGAGATAAAGACTGCCGGTGCCGTACCTACCTCCCAATCAAACAGCTCAATGTCAAAAACTAAGGTAGCGCTTGGCGGTATAGTTGGTGGACTTCCTTGCGCACCGTAAGCGTATTCAGATTTGCATGTAAGTTTACAGATTTCTCCTCTAGTCATGGAAGCGACACCAAGATCCCATGCCTTGATTACCTGACCTGCAAGAAATTCAGTTTTTTTTTAGTTGATTCAAACCTGGTCGAGAGGGAAGTGTTGTTAATTAATATCAGCTATCAGGCTTTCCAATTATTTTGACAAAGGCATACGGTATCCCAAGAGACTGTCTAAAGGAGAATTGATTGTATAGAATTGGACTTGACGATGATAATTTTATGAATGACTCCATACATGGATATGATAATATGCGGTGGCCCATGCATAATACGGGTTAAGATTGGTGCGATATCAGTTTTGGGTTGTGTGCTCTGGGCAGAATGCAATAAGAAGCAAAAATTGCGGACGCCCGAAAGTAGGAATGGGCGTTTGAGAATATTTCAATGTTCGAATACGATTCGCAAAATTTTATTGAAACTAATATCGAATAGGCTAGTGATTTTTGATATTTGCATTACATAATTGTGTACTGTATCCAGAAAATTTTGCACATGATTCCAGTTCAATCAAATCAAATATATATTATACTTCCTCTAAATTATAAACGAAAAACCAGATCATTTACGACTTGCACTGCCTCACTCGATGGGATTAGCCATTGGTTGGTGGAAACTGACTCATTAGTCTTAAGAGATAAATTTGTATCTGAATCGAATTAATTTAGGAAGGTAGGCTATTCAATTTGAAACGCCCCTAACCACAAGTCTGCAGCCATACTTTTTCCCAATTCAAACGAAAATTTCTCATCCCGATCACGAGAAGAATCAAACTTTGTCCCGTCCAACAACCGTCCTGTGTAGTGAACAAAAACTTTGCAGCCATTGCCAGGTGATTCATGAGACGTGCCAGGATGGATGATTTGCTGAGTAAAGAGAACAATTTATGTCAGTGAATATGTGGCATGCCAAAGATATGTGTGGTACCAGTAGGTCTATACACAAATTTTGCGACAGCTTGCATTATTATATAAGTCAGAAGTTGAGCTATATATATATATATACCAGTATCGCTTAATAACACCACAGTGGCACATCCTACCAGCGGGAAAAACACAACCCAGTTTGCATTTCGTGACCATTAAGCGTATGGGATAATTCAACTAAATGATGTGCAATGATTCCCGGCCTGTATTTAAAGGAACGATAGGAATTCAGAAAATACATGGTTTGAGGTTAATATGCAGAATTACTCACAACTCACAACAGAACCAAAGGTGGGTGTTAAATGACAGAATGAGGCATACTGGTTACCAATTTCAACATCCCACCTGTCGGAAACGTATAATTTCGATAAAACGGACAGCCAAAATCTCAACGATCCCAAGCAAAATTGCGCAACAAAGCACTATCAGATACGGCTCCAAACACTGTCACGCTCCAATGCACATGCGTCATCACTGTTTTAATTACATTCTATGATTAAAGCGCTACTACTAGAGCGCGACGGCTACGCTTGACCCGGCTACGCTTCGCTTCTCACGGGTCGCGAAGCCTTTGTCATCATATACATCCCGCCTCCGTCTATGCATCAGGCCCTGTGCCCTGTGCTCTGTGCCTGTGGTGGCTGGCCTTGGCACAACTCCGCACGGGCCGGCCAGACCCCACTTAACCCGCCTGCGACACGCCCCCTCCTCTATCCTAGTCTCCGGACTGAGATACGGGAGCAGAGCCGGGTCAAGCGGAGCCTTCCACCTCTAGTAGTGAGTAATGAGCCATAAAACAGAGATAATTTATGTGCATTGGAGCGTGACAGTGTTTGGAGCCGTATCTGATAGTGCTTTGGTTCGCGATTTTGCTTGGGATCGTTAAGATTTTGGCTGTCCGCATCTTTGAAATTCTACGTTTCCAACGGGCGGGATGTTGATATTCGTAACCAGCATGCCTCATTCTGTCATTTGACACCCACCTTCGGTTCCATTGTGAGTTGGGAGTAATTCTGCATAAATACCGGTTTGAGATGTTCGTCTACGTCTGGTGGATCAAATAAGGCATAAAATATGCACGGGCATGCCCGTTCTTGCGAGCACAATTTCTCCTAGAGATCTACCATGAAATGCAGTCTGAGACACAGCTATAGTCTCTGAGTCAAGCAAAACAATTAATTTGCCAAGTTCCCCACACAAATTTTGACAACCAGTACAATGGCACATATTTTTTTTCTGTTGAGTATTAGATTTAGATCTTTCGTGGTAATGGGGCTAGGTGAACGTGAACCACCAGCAGCGCCACGAGACCCACCTGAAATGGGAACAAGTTAATTATTATACATGTAATGTAACAAGCTTACATAGTACTGTACACTTCGACCACAGGGAAATTTGTGAAAGGCGCAGTTTATTAACAAAGACATGGCAACACCAAATATAGTAGGCCAATGTATAATACGGAATAGCCTACCTTCATCACACCGCCGTCTTTCTCCGGCGTTAGATCGAACACTTCACCAAGTGTAGGGGCATCCATCTTTCTAATATGCTAATACTATTTATTAGTGATTACTACAAATATATATCAATTGGAATTAACATGCATACACAGCAGGAATTATATCGAATTACATCGAGAATTAATCGACTGATGAAACGGCCACGCGAATCTCAATACGGAACCACTGGAACGAGCGTTATTATCTACCAGCTATTCAGGTTAGGAGTCTACTCTCACGACCTCTCAGTCTTCACACCTATCGACAATACGTTTTGACATGTAAAAGGGCGGGGAGAAACAATTAAAAACCTCACCCTTTCCAACCCCGCCACCCTAGCTTCGCATCACCCGCTGCCTCTGAAATCTGCAATGTGCAATGTGCATGACTGCAATGTGCAAAAACGTGATTCCTGATCAGTGGCTTACTGAAGACAGCAAGCGGCCAGTATGTAGTGAAAACCATTGGCAGTAGATGGCACAGTTTGAAATAAGAATACAATTTCTTTGATCAAGAACGAGGAAACCATGTGCAATGAAATAATTGTGGTGTAAAGGCACTAATCACTGATTAGTAGTTAGTCAATATCTATAAAACGCACCCTAAGTCTATATTTTTGGCATGAGAAACAGCATTTCTACGCTTCTACGCAAGTAACGTCAGACCGGCGGGTAGCTACTGACCCGTGGTAGAATTCACGCTTGACTGGTTCAGAAGCGACCGATTGCCCTTTGCGTCTCACGCAACGACTTCCAACACAGAATATAGCCTGTGCGTGATTGTCTGGTAGTCTGCTCTCCAGTGTTTCTTCTAACTTTGGAAAATACTCGAGACCTTTGTGGTAAATATGACGTTGGAGAACTTGCATTTGCACGCGAAGGAGGATCCCGAAGAGGTAACAAATGTGGCTGGATCTATAAGCTAAATCAATGCCGTCGTTCCAATTAGCTGTCCGTTTCGGGCTATCGCTGTTTGAGCGACTTTGTGGATCTATGCATGGAATAGGCCAAATGGTTTTCAGTTGGCAAACCAATCGATCAAAATTGAATCCTACGAATTTTTTCCACCAATTTAGGAGGAAGAGGAGAATGAAGATGATGAGGATGATGAAGACGAAGAAGAAATAGAAGTGAGAATTCATAGGCTCATCGTGACTTATATTCGTCATATTCCAGTATTCCACCAATAAGACTGTAGGCTATCTGATCTAAAAATGAAAGCGTATAGGCTCCCTAGTGTTGTATCTCTAAGGTGCTTGGTCTCGCTTAGCTTGGCCCAGTCCCTCCAAGTGCTGCACTCAAGTTTGTTGGAAACTTTATAGATGTATAAATGTAGTGTAAAGCTTTTTGGTAGTACAAAGTTTGAACACAGCAGCGAGTAAGGCTATTGTCATAGCTGTTTATTAAGAATAAAAAAAAACGCGACGATCGTTTCGTCCGTCACTCTTCAGGCATTTACGAAGGAATGAATTGTAAAATTAGAGCGAATGAGAAATTCAAATATGTGGAATCACACTAAATGTAGTGTAGCATTGAGCGATTCCACTACTTCATGTTTGACGTGTTCATTTAGATTATATTCCCTTTTATCTTATCCATCTTATTCTGAAGTTCTCTGATTTAATGCTTCCCCAGACTGCATTTCATGGTGGATCGTGACGGGAACTTGTGCGCATGAATTGCCATCTGCACAGCTTCGCCCGCATTTCCCATAGCCTACAGTGCCTATTTTATGACCTATTCGATCCACAATGGGTAGACTGATTGCTCAAGCCATAATATTTTTTCGCATTTCCATCATTTCCCTGCACTCCTAAAATACGGGAGCCCCGCGCACGACATTACGTCAAAAATATCTCGTGCGCTTACCCGCCATGAAATGCAGACCGGATGCTCCGTCAGCACACCTTCATCACACCAAGCTGCTTCTTATGATACTGGATATATTACGAATGCAACTTTTCAATATATATTGAGTGTGCCACATGGCCTACCTGAGCCAGCTTGCATTTTATGGCCGGTGGTAATGCGATAAAATGCATGGTTTGGGCTGTCCGTTTACCTATTGTAGGTCAAGAAGGCATGGGCTATGTGAAATATGTGCGAGTGTGCACGACTTGCACGCAAAAGTTCTCATCGAGATATGCCATGAAATGCAGTCCGGTATCGGAGCAGGTTACAATATAAAGCAATAGTTTTGCCACCATTCTAGACCAATAATCACAAGTTCACAACCCAAATCCTGAACTTTGCAGTTTGCATCAGTGTTTCAGCCGAAACACGTAATGTTATTGTAAATCCTTGACAGGATCCTGTGGATAAAATTAAGGAACAATGCAGTGAAACTACCAAGTGCAGTTCCTTGAAAGAAGAATTTGATACATGCGAGCAACGCGTGAACAGTCGCAACGAAACAACAGAGGATTGTACGCAAGAATTATTCGATTTTTTGTCTTGCACTGACCATTGCGTAAGTCGCTGTGAATGATGATGCTGTGACATGCAATTATTACAGACAATATAATTTTTACAGGTATCCGCAGTTCTGTTTAATCACTTGAAGTGACAACTCGCTCTTCGTTTCTTTATTTGATGTTTCATATCTGGCGAAAAAATACTAGGCTGAAATAAATTTTGAATTTAACAAGTCATTTCCATGTCCTGAGTTTGTCTAGGGAATCTGTAGACAGTGTTGGATCCGTTGGTTCGGTAGACTGAAATTTGCTACAGGTATCAGTTTTCTTCTCTTTGCTTGATGGCTTTAATATATCAGGCACTTCCACATAATAATCAGTCCTCTTTCGGTATGAAATCCTTCTACCTCGCCGTGAAGATTCAAATTTTATGATCGATACTGCAATTGTACACACACAGATTAGAAATACGATCAGAGACACTTTCTGTTTAGTCGATATGATTTCCCCAGGGTCTTCATGTGCATATGTCCATGTTTTGGGTACATCCTGATAAGTATAGTATTTGTCCAACCTAGGCATACCACTGAGGTTCTTATTATGTAAACCGAGCAAACTGTCATGCTCAAGTCGACTTTGTTTGTTTTTCAAAGTATCGTAAGCAACACATAGTTGGTGAAATTCCTCGCTATTGCTAGATGAAGATTTATGGGCATCTGGGTGGATTTCTTTTGACTTCTGATAAAATGCTGTCTTTATTTCTTCTGGAGATGCATCTGGTAGTATCGAGAGGACCTTGTAGTACGATTTTAAACCTGATCGTGCGTTGCTTTGAAAGATCTGGTAAAAAAAGCATTGGGTTGCAATCACACATACATTGAAATTCAATCTCACCTGCACGAGCAGCAGCCTAGAACGTGCTTCGGGGTTTGTTAGCGGGATCGTGAATCTTTTAAACATTGTTAGCATATAAGATCATCTATAAATTCGACGGTAACCAAAGTTTTTTTAGTGCAGTTCATAATGTCAGATATGTCATGTCACATCTGGTAGCGGTATATTGAAAGTGCAGCAATCAATGCTGGAGTACTGACAAGTTTGCAAAATTGATGGCTGAAAATACAGAGAAACAACAATTTCAAAAGTCGAAAAAGTAACATGAACTTGAGCGTACGATGTCGGCAATTACAACAGAAATGGTGAATACATGGACGCTAGTGTTTGTGGTTAGAATCTCAATGACATATTTTTTAAGCAAGTGTTTCATTTTACCTGCAGGAAGATCATAACCGCCAAACTGATATTGTGCTAACAGAAACAGAGCTCACGTTCCACACTTAACACACATAACACAGATAAATTTATACAATATTTATCATAGTTTTCAGGAATTGTTGCTAAACTCAAACAGTACATAATAAAGCAATACCGCACATTCTAATTTGGTTGGGAAGTGTATTGACCAGCTACACCAAATAGTTTTCAGCCTTATACAATAGGCCTTGTATGCGATCAACATATGGTCAATTGGTCATGGCTCAAATAAAAGATGGAAGTGTTAAATTAATTCCGCCAAAATTTCTGGTAATTTTACAGTATCATTTTTGCATCACATTAATGTCCATCTTTTCAAGCCATCGTTCACCACAAGGCCCCATTTAAATTTTTCTTTCCCGTTTGTCGATTCAGTATAATAAGTGTGAAACATGCAATGGCTCAAAATATGAACAATGTCATTTCACGGCAATGTTTGCTACTACAGATCTTAGATAAAGGGCACAGTTTACCGGTACACTCCATTACGAGCTTGTATCTCACACGGCTATAGGCTTACAGTAAATTATGAGATGACAAAGTCTGTCTGGGTCATGAAAACAATAAGCAAAAAAATGAAATGTTTATATCCACATCTAACGTACTCGGATGGATTGAGAAAATATATTACTTAACAGGCAATCTCTTCTTATGTGACATTGTGATATTTGCTAAGACATTAGAGAAGGATTTTTGACAAATTCTCTAAATTGCAACACAAACACCGGATCAGCTGACTCTAGCCTTTCAAGCATAAAGTTTCGTTGATGTTCATCCCATCCTTCAAACCATTGTGTAAACAATTTAAGTTGGCACTCGAATAACGAAGGTGGTTTATCATTCATGTTCATTGCATCCATATTATCTAATAAAAAGTCTATATTGTTTGGGAGCGCTTTTGAGACCAAGTCCTTCATAAAGCAATCTCGTTGTCGTTGATTCCACCCTTTAAACCAGTGTAACGTACAGTTGATTTCTCTCAATGTCGAGTATGTTAGGGAGTTCTGATAAACGTCAACGTTTACTTCATCCATTGAATGAGCCATAACCTCCACCCGTTTCTGATCTTGAGTGTGGAGCAAGAGATGACAGAACAGCTGGTTCCACTATTGACTTTTCTAATCACTACCGCACTAGGCACTGTTGCTTTTGTTCAACTACCGGGGGCACCGGTATTTGGTTTTCGTATACCTACTGCTGGGCCCTAACAGAGTCTTTAGTTTTCGTCTATATAATTCTATAGCTCCTTTTATCGTTCAGTGGGCATTTAGCTAAAGTTTTTGATGTGATGGAGTACGGAGACATTCATCACTAGTTAGCTCTTAGCTGTAACTGTCACCGGCAGATAGCGAAAGTACATCTCAGGCTCCACCACTCTCTGATGCTTAGCCAGGTCAAGAATCATCCAACCGCAGAGGCCAAATAAATGTTTTGATTACGCAATTCGTCTAGCGGCAGCACAGAGCTCGCGGGCCAACACTGAACTAAAGACATTGATCCACTAGGTGGTCTCCGAAATCAGTCTTTTGTTGTCGGCTGCATGTCGCAGGAGTCGTCTACTTGGATGGAGGTTGGCGCTGCGAGTAGCAAATATAGAAGCATAAAACGTATTTTATCGATAACATTCTGCTTCAATCGTGCCCTTTATCTGTGTTTTAGATCTTCTTATTAACATGCAAGCATGTAGGCTACGCCGAAGCGCTTTTTTGTTAGTGTTTACACTCATCGTAAACCCGTAAACCTTTTTTCATCGCCCATCTTTGACTTGGAGGTTGGAGCTGCGATTATAGGCACAAAATATATCCGATCGATCGCAGTCTGTTGCAATTTTCGTATCCCTGATTTGTGTATTACAACTTCTTATTAACAAGCAAGGATGTCCGCCGAAGCATTTTTGAAACACATCGTAGGCTATATATATAGACCTGGATCCTTCATTCATCACCCAAACAGCTACCAATAACTCATAACACGACCGAGAATCAATTCATCACGGTCACGTCCTATTGAATGTAACAGATCACGCTGTTCAAAGTTATATGGCTAAAGTCAAGCGGTAGGCCTCTCCAGCTGTTCAAAGTTATATGGCTAAAGTCCAGCGGTAGGCCGACCGTACGTACGTTACGTGATGATGAAGGAGCAGAGCTCCGAAAGCTTGTGTATAGGCTATTATATTCCAATAAACTGGACTGGACGTTAAATATGTGGTGACTTATTACATTTATTACATTTTACAGTATATAGAAAATTCCCGTGATCCTACTGTTGCGCGAGTATAGTAGAACTTGTTGTGACCACCTAGGCCTGTAGACCGTGGTGCAGCAGACATGTTATATACCGAAAGTAGACCAACGTAAGCTATTTATCAATATAACGAACGAAACCAAATATAGATAGCGATAAACGTGGTACAGTTGAATAAGAGCGGTGAAACGACCTGCTTGTTCATGAGAATAGCTAAAAAGCGCACGTGGCGAGAGGCTCGAGCAGTTGTTTCTTGTTTGTTTCTTTGTTTGTTTGGAATTCATGGCGTTTTCAACTAATAAGGTCATTTACGTCAGGTCAATGTTTACGGTATAGGCCTACGTTTCAATAGGCCCGCTTCCAGTTTACAGCCCGGATCACCACTATAAACGACCACTCTCCGCACTTATCCGAATCCGACTGCCAAGCAGGGAAGGAACGGATACCAATTTTAAAATCTTCGATTTGATTCAGTCGGGAATCGAACCCGTAGCCTTACGATCAGAAGGCGGACAGTCTAAACCATTCGGCCAACTGAACGGTTTGGCACGAGCGGTTAAATAGACACAATAATAATAATTACCAAGTAACTGAATCACCAAGTAGTCAGTAGGCCTATAAACTACTTCAAATAAGTGTGTACCAATCGACTGATCGGATGTAACAGAACTCTTGATTATTCTCGTAAATGATTGCTATAAAACATGCAATTAGCATAGGCCTATAATACTGGTAGGTCGTAGTTGAGTAGGCCTAGTATTGCTGAGACTCATTTCGTTGTGAATATTATAACATCTCATTGAGCGCGATTCAGTCCTGGGGTTTGCGGTCATCTGCAACATGTACAAACACGATCTGCTGAGATGTAAAATCCATTTTGTATTACCCTAGCCTACCCTACCTCGTATTTATGCCATATAGAGTGGTTGAATTTTGCATACACATGAGTGTCGTCTTTTACAATTAGCTTACTTGAAAAGTTTAATTTTTTGGCTCAGAAAAACACTAGTTTTTAACGCTATATTTTTTATTGCGTCTTCCTGGATGTCATCACATCTCATGAAACCCACCCTTTTTCAAATGAGACTAAATCATACTCTCATTAGGAAAAGCTTCCTCTGGGCCAGGGATGTCACGATATCCCTGCTCTGGGCTGTATGTTTGGCCAAGTAGGCCTAAAGATGTTATTGAAGCTAGCAAATTGCATACCAGGCCTATAAATGGGGCTAGCTATTGCTGTACCTACTGTACCTATACTGTAGATTTATTGACTGCTAGCAGTTTACCCTCTCCTTTTTTATCATCGCTTGCGAAGTGAATTCCAATCCGCGATTTCGGCGAGCCCATCCTCTCATAACTGTCAATTTTACGATATGGCGGTGGCATCGAATGTTTTTTGATGCGGTAGTCGATACCATCGCCAAATTGACAGGAACAAAGCACGATTTCATCCTCATTTGAAGACGGGTCTCTTCCTACTTCTCTCGCAATCCATACGATACCGGCAATTGTCTTGCAATCGTAACAGATTCACCATAGCAATGAAAAAAGAGCTAATCCGTTTGGCTTAGAGCTCCGCATAACCCCGTTACGTCCCTGCAGTTAGAGCAACGCATCTGTTTAGTTGTTGTGAAGCAGGCTGTCAGAATATTCGATGGTAGATTCGTACGTTGATAGCAGAAACTATTCTATTTGCCGTGGATGCAACTCGTACATATTTGACAATTATGTATTCCAAGTTGGTGAGTTCTCGTGGCACAGAGGATGTTTGAAATGCAAGGACTGCGAAAATATATTAGAGAACAAGTGCTACAGCAAAGCAAACGAGTTATATTGCCGGAAAGACTATTTGACGTGAGTTTATGCATCATGCAACCAATTGGCAAGCTTATAGACCTATACTAAATATTCGTAAGACCATCAGCATGATCCCGCGTAATAGAATATAGTAGGCTATATATACGCCTGAGCATTGACTCGCAGTTGACACTTAAAAAGCCATAAATTTAAAACAGCAACAACGTTGTTGTAGCTATTCCCGCTAATCAGGTATATCCCTGCCGCTAATCAGGTATATCCCTGACGCTAATATGATAGAGGTGTGAAAGTTCCCCAAAGATGTGCGATTCAGTCTTAAGGTAAAGATACAATGGTGCAGCAAGCTATATGAGAGTTGAGGAGGGACATGTATAGGTCTATGACTTGGGGTGAACCATTGCATTAAGCAGATAATTTTATTGGGGTGTTTTAGGCGATTCGGTCCGCGATGCGGCAGTTGCAAAGAAATGCTGCCGCAAGACTCCATAACGAGTCGATCGCGGAACTACATTTTCCATGAATCATGCCTTCGCTGTTGGAAATGCGGCTGCAAACTTGCTTCGGGTGATCGAATGTACAGAATGGAAGATGGGAAGCTCATCTGCGAGAATGATATCGACATTCCTAATGAAGGTAAATAACTTTACTTGCGGCTCGCATATCACTACTTCCATGTTCTACCCTAATGTTTTCGATTGACTCTCTAATCCATGGCGCTTTTCTTGTATGCAGCCTATTATGAGAATATTGTAGTAATCTGGGTTTTCTGAAGTAAGGATCAATCTTGGTTTCCAATCTTGGTTTCGGGTCCGTGTGACAATGTTTTCTGTTCTACAGCCTAACACTTCGTAATAAATTTCGCAAATTGAACAGATTATTATATCTATATGCAGTTGCCTTTAAAATATGCAAAAGCTCTCATTGATGTTGTTTTGGTGTTTTCAACCGCTAAGGAAATACCGTTTAGTTGGCCGAGTGGGTTAGACTGTCCGCCTTCTGATCGGGAGGTTCCTGGTTCGATTCCCTACCGAGTCAAATCGAAGACATGAAAATTATGGTATCCGTTTCTCCCCTGCTTGGCAGTCGGTTTCGGAGAAGTGCGGAGAGTCGTGGTTTATGGCCCCGATTAGCCTGCTCCTCTGCCTGTCAGCCGGCAGCATCGGGGAAGTGCGGAGAGTCGTGGTTGTAATAGTGATCCAGGCTATAAACTGAAAGTATTGACACGTATAGCCTACCGTAAGCATCGACTTTACGTAAATGACCTAAGTAGTTGAAAACGCCATAAATCCAAACAAACAAATAAACAAACAAACTACTATAGGGTCGTTAACATGTACGTCAGGCCTATATATGCTTATTAGTTATTACGCGTGTCGATACTTCCGGTTTATTGCCCGGATCACTATAGCAACCACAATACTCCGCACTCCCTCAATACTGCGGGCTGACAGGCAGAGGAGTGATGGATACCAACACTTTGACTCGGTCGGGAATCGAAACCGAGACATCCCGATCAGCAGCAGGACAGTCCAACCACTATAGGCATTTGAGCTAGAGCTAGCTATCTAAAGATAGAATAACATTCAACGAGGCTTTTTTCGGAACTTACATGTTATGGTGATCGATCACATATAGCAGGATGGAACCGCACACGGTTTACACTAAATGCCCGTCATGCCGGCCGCCGACGGACCGCGGTCAGTGTGAAGGGAACATGCATACTGGTAACTAACAGGCACCACATCATCCCTAATGTCAGGAGATTGGCTTGTCTCAAGTTTGACGAGGCTGATGTTAGTCGAACCACCAAACTTGGAGATGAGCGGCGAGCCCCTCCCCCTATTGATTGGAACGTCTCTGCCTATAGCGTATAGGTTACTTTGTATTATGTGATTTGCCGTTTAGACAACATCAGATGCACATTCCCAAGAATGAACAACACTCCATTTTTGAAATATTACGTATAGTTGGTTTTGTTGCTACGTAACCTGTTTCGTGGTGTATTGGCATGGTCCTCGACTACGATGAAACCGCACGTTATTAGTTTGCGTGCATGTCGTGTGAGTCTGTGTAAATGCCGTAAGATACAAATAAGAACACATTATTTATCGTAATAATAAAAAAAATAATATATAACTGTCGTACTCCTACATTATCCATGGAACATCTGCCATGATTTCACTTTTTGACTCAGGTCGCATAACGTTGAAGACAAATTGTTTGGACCCAACGTCGTCTTCACGCAAATCTCTTCGACCGGTATTGGTGAGGGAAGAATGCGAAGTTGAATCTGATACGAACGAAACAATTTATGACGACAAATCTCACACGAAGTTTAATTCTGGTGATGTTTATGAAAGACCAAGTCACAACATGTGGGATAGCTTCGGGGATGAGATTGATGAATTCAATGCAGGTATATCTTTGTGCACATGTAATATCTTTTTGCACATTTATTATCTTTGTGCACATGTCTCCCTATAATATCCCATGTTACTTAGCAAAGCTTCGCTGTTTTTAAACTCGAAGGCTAGGCTCTTGAGAGAAGTCATCGAAGAGTTTAATTATATGTCACTTGGTCCTCCAGTACTGTCTGTCAGACGACGCGGCTCTTTCCATCAGGCATTTGTATAGCGGAATGAATGTCTTCGTTTTTGCTTTCAAAACACGCCGTACTAGGCTACTCACAGCTCACACGTGAGATATTCGAGCCTACGACTGTTGACTTCAATCGCTTGATCGTATGAATGGAAAACGCCACAGCAATCGCCTGTCAAACGTTGTTATTGCTGGGAAGTATTTTTCACGTCATTGCTGCCTGTAGGCCTACAGTCTGGTTGCTTGCAGTTATCTCCTATGAAATGTATACGTAATGTGTGTGTACCTATTGAACTGATGTGTATTGAACTTGAGCGTAGTAGTAATCTGCCGAAAAAACGTTTTCACTTTTTAGCCCGAGGAACCCACTAACGCGTTACGGTTTGTCAATTTCGTTTTGCGAATTTCAGACCATGCTGAAAATAACAATATGGCGGACAGCGAAGGTTCATTAGATACCGAACCGACCATTTACGAGGAGGGAGTCGAGTCTGTTGAAAAGGTCGGATTGAACCAAACAGTCATCGAGGCGAGCTGTCGGCAAGATCAAATGGATAATAGAATCTCCCAAACGCCAAAGAAGAAGAAGCGTGGACCCCGAACATCAATAAGTAAACATCAATTGTCGGCGTTGATCGAGGAATATCGTAAAACTCCAAAACCAAGCAGACAAACTCGGGAAATGCTGTCAAACACGACAGGTCTTGATAAGCGGGTTATTCAAGTTCGTATTGAGTTCATTGTGCGTAAATTTTGGCACTCGATTTTGGTGGAAATATCCTTTCAGGTGTGGTTTCAAAACCGGAGAAGCAAAGAGAAGAAAATGAAGACGGGCAACGAGTTTCGGAAGCAGATAGGCGATTGTATACCTCATCGTTATGTCTCAAGCGGAATACTAAGTAGTACGCGCTGTCCGAATCCAAATATCAGCATTTGTGACCCAGGTAATACATTAAGTTGATTCTTTGCTTCAACTATCTCATATACTAGTGGTATATACAAAGTTGGATCTGGCCCAAGGCGATCTTCTTAGGTTCCGCGAAGTTGTCAATTTACCAACGTGGAAATATATACTTTTATCGCTACGTAATTATAGTTGTTGATCTTATGGAGTATTGATATTACTTCTACAGTAAGAGATTTAACAGTTACGTTTTTGTATTGTATGATGAGTTTATTTCACCAAGTTAAACCGCACATCAAATCCCAATGAAAATACGTACAAGATACCGCAGACAACAACACCAGACGAAAAGGCTAACAATAGCTAAATAGACGTGGTACACAACACAGCTCACGGTTACACTAGAGACTGATGACACACGTGCGCTACGTGCTTATATACGAGCTCCCGATTACCAATCGGGAGTAAAACAATGATAAGGGATTACTAATTAGAGTGAAAGACTCGAAGCACAAAGAAGAGAGAACACGATGTTAGCAAATACATAACAGTCCTCCCCTTTAAGATAGACAACACATGAAAACTTAAGCACGATAGAATTCAGTTTGTTTTCTAACGCGACGGGGATAACGTCTACCAGCTGGCTGACTAGGGCCCGAAGGTATACGAGGTGGTGACCGCCTGTTTAAAACCCGTTGCTCTTGCTCATCAGGATTGATCTGGGATGGAGCGGACACATTATTAGGATTAGAGCTTTCCTCGAAGACTTCCAGTAGTCGAGGCTGGAGTTGGTTTTTATGTCTTCTCCAGAGCCCGTGGTCGGTTTTGACTATGAACACTACGCGACCCATAATTTGAGTGACAACGCCGTGAACCCATTTCGGACGGCGTCCATACTGACGGGCATAGACGTGAGAGCCAAGTTCAAAATGTGCCGTGGGTTTGGCAGACGTAAGTGGCTTCGCTTTATCTGTAGGCGAACAAAAGGTTAACAAATTGCGCGGCTGGCGACCATGCAGGATTTCTGCGGGCGTCTTCCAGTCAATACTGGGGTGAGGAGTACACCGGTATGTAGCCAAGAGTTTCTGGAGTGCGGAGTTGACACCCTCCCCCCCGTCACAATTTTTTAGCAAACCAGCTTTTAAAGTCTGGACAAAGCGTTCTGCCTCGCCATTAGATGCTGGGTGAAACGACGGAGACAAAATGTGACATATTCCTAAGTGCGTACAAAACTGTTCAAATTCATTAGAAGTAAATTGCGGACCTCCATCTGTAACGAGAGACACAGGTAAGCCCTCCAAAGCAAACACTTCATTCAAAGCGGCTATCACAGATGAGGATGTGGTACTTCCAATATGCATTACTTTTACAAAGGGATATTTGGAATGAGCATCAACAATGACTAAAAACATCTTTCCGAGGAACGGGCCAGCAAAATCTAAATGTATGCGTTCGAACTTGTCGGACGTTTGCGGCCAATCGCGATATTCCTTGTCAGGCGCTTTCATTACGCGTCGACAAGGGGCGCAAGTTTTCACGAGGTGCTCTATATCATGGGTGATACAGGGCCACATGACGTAACGCCTCGCCATTTGCTTCATCTTTGCAATGCCCCAATGCGCTTCGTGAAGAAGCGATAGTACTTTCTTCCGAAGGGACAATGGAATGATTACTCGAGCGAATTCGCCATTATTGAACATAACGATGTCATCGTGTAGGCATAGCTGTGATTTACGTGCAGCGAACCAAGCGAAATCGCTATTTTGCTTCTTTTGTGACCACTTGCCCGATTTGATGGAATGTTTAACAAACTTCAAGCAAGGATCGGTAAGCGTAGCCGCGCGAATGTCCTTGTGTGATAATGGAAAACCATCGAACGTTCGCTCAATTGCATGTACGATTTCGGCGTTCTCACGCATTTCCAAGTTATCGAACGACGAGTCTGAACCCATAGGTAAGCGAGAAAGTCCGTCAGCGTTTCCGTGCTCATCGGTCGGTTTAAAACGAATGTCGTACTGATAGGCCATGAGCGTGAGTGCCCATCGCTGTAAGCGTTGCGCTGTTAGGACGGGTATCTTCTTATTAGGCGAGAAGATGGCCAACAATGGCTTATGATCAGTGACGAGAGTGAAATTGCGGCCGTACAGATATTGACGAAATTTAGTGACCCCATAAATGATTGACAGGGCTTCCTTCTCGATTTGCGAGTAGGCTTTTTGCGCGTCGGTGAGGGTTTTAGAGGCGTGCGCAAGCGGGCGCTCCTCACCGTTCTCGACAATTGACAAGACCGCACCGATTCCAAATTGTGAGGCGTCGGTCGCCAAAACGAGATTTTTTGAAGCGTCGTAATGCGCCAACTGCGTAGCGTCGATTACGTCACCTGTTAATTTTAAGAATGCATTGTCGCATTTAGAGTCCCAAATGAACTTTGCGTCTTGCTTGAGAAGACGATATAAAGGCGCAGCTTTCGTCGTGAAAGCTGGGATGAAACTACGATAGTAATTTACTTTGCCCAGGAACGCTTGCAGCTGGCGAAGATCCTGGGGTTTTGGCAATTGCTTGATTGCTTCGATCGACGTCGAGGATGGGCGTTTGCCATCGCGGTCGATTACGTGTCCGAGGTACTCGACACTGTCTCGAAAAAAGTCGCATTTCTCGAGCTTAACGGTGAAACCGTATTCAGCTAAGCGCTGGAATAACTGTTCCAAATTACGTAAATGATCAGATTCATTCACACCAGTAACAATCAGATCATCTATAAAACTAGCGACACCGGTTAAGCCGGATGTCATGGCATCCATGCAACGCTGAAAATTTGCGGGACTGGAGGCCACCCCAAAACACATGCGCTGGTATTGAAAGAGACCAAAGGGAGTGTTGATGACGCAAACCTTTTTTGAATCATTGTTCAGCTCGAGCTGAAAGTAAGCATCAGCTAGATCGATTTTGGAAAAAATGCGCCCACCCTGCAATTTCTGCAAAATTTCATCGAGAGATGGCAGGGGATATTGGTCAATCTGAATCTGCTGATTCAGAGCCTTAAAATCACCACAAATACGCACAGAACCATTCGGTTTGGAGACAGCTACAATGGGAGCTGCCCAATCACTGTAATTGATGCGCTCGAGAATACCCTGGTCGACAAGTCTATCCAGTTCAACCTGAACAGCTTGTTTTCGAGAAAATGGCAGGGGTCGAGGCTTAACGAAAACAGGGGTTGCGTCAGGTTTTAGATGTATCGCCACCTTAATCTTGTGGCATTTGCCTAACGTAGATGAAAAAACAGAAGGGAATTTGCCCTTCAGCGAGACTAACTTCTCATTAAAACTACGGACATTGATAGAATTGCAATGATAGGAGGGTGAACGCTTGGAAATAGCATCCAGCGCCGAAGTCCCTTGCGTGGTCATGGAGAATGAATCGCTCCAATCGAGACCAAAAATATTTTGACCATGATGTTCATTGAGAACCACCAATCGCAAATTGTTACGGAGTTCAGGACCTACCCGAACGTTTACTGTACAAATACCTTTAACTGTGAGAGGCTTTGCACCGTAAGCAGAGTACTCAGTGTGAGAGGGAGTGAGTTTTGGAGAACCCAATGCTCGATATCCTTCGAGTCCGACCATTGATGAAGGTGCACCAGTGTCCCACTGAATTGGCAATGATTTGCCGTTGATTATTGCGTTCACCCATATCTGGTTCCCCATGCGTTGATAAATCGATGATTCGGCAAAGCACACAGGTTCCTGGGTGCGGGTCTTGACGGACGTCACGTGATTGGTGACGCCAGCTGAAGATTCCGATTTTGCAGTCGTAGCACTAGATTGGCATACAGGTTTGGTGTGACCATGACGTCCACATTTATTGCAAACTGCATGACGGTGCGGGCAATCCTTCCTTTCATGATCCTTGAAGCAGCGTGTGCATGATTTGAGCTTCTCGCGGTCGTTACGAGGAGCTGGCGAAGGTTTACTTTTCTTGCGATAGTTGCCAGTCATTTTGTTGGCAGATTTGGGATCGTTGCCTCCTTCCCCCTTAATAACCTTGTCGGTCTCAAGGGTTCGGACGTACGTGGCGGCATTTTTTAGGACTTCGTTGAGTGTCGGATCTGTTTCCATCAGACACCTTCGCCGAACGTCTGCGTGAGGCGTTTCTCTAATTATTAGGTCGCGAATCAATTCGTCGACATAGCTTTGGGTACAGCCTTCCCGAGAGCACACGAAACGGCAGTCTTTCGATAAACCACGAAGCGTAGCGACCCAATCGGCGTAAGACTGATTTGGCTGCATTTTGCAGTTATAAAACTCATACCTCGCTGCTTGGACATGTATCGTGTCCTTAAAATGGTCGATGAGCTTATTGGTTGGAGCGTCGTACGTCTGTTCGTTGATATCATCTGAGCCAAACAAGTTGAACTATTGGTCTACGTTCTGTACGTTTCTACGATGCCGTGTAACGCGCAGTAATTGTAATCATTACACATGTGCCAATTAATTGATAGAGTGCTCCACGTGTGGGAGGTTTCCTTTGTCGTACTGTTCTGATTCTCTGCATTGTGAACGTTGCCATTGTACTGGCCGTACCTACTGTAACTCTATGGGTTCTTTCTGTTAGCGTTTTCTCACTGTTGTGTTTATGTGTCTCAGTTCAATAAAGCCTCACTTAGGTTACGTCAATTTATTGAACTTAATACTATACGGAAATGGACAAGGTTTTGCGCCCCCAGCGTTTGGACGTTGAATCGGATTCACCAACTGCTGCTGATGACTTCACTCACTGGCTGAGAACTTTTGAAAGCTACATCGACTCACTTACTTCTGCTGAACTCGCACCAGACAAGATGGCGGTTCTGACGAATATGGTTTCATCACAAGTTTATCGACACGTTGCTGGGTTAACTGACTATGAAAGAGCAATCGGCATCCTCAAAGACTTGTACGTTAAATCCAAGAACACTGTGGCTGCCCGACATGAATTATTGACCTCCAAACAGAACGGCGGGGAGTCCATAGATAATTTCGTTTTGAGGCTCAAACGAATAAGTAAAGAGTGCGGATGTGCCGCAGTTACTGCAGACGAATACCGCATGGAGCTGATGCGGGACGCCTTGATTTCGGGCCTAAGCTCTCAAGCAGTACGCCAGAGACTTCTAGAAGAGGACTCCTTGAGCTTCGACGGCGCATTCACTAAGGCTCGTGCCATGGAGCTAGCATTCAAAAACTCGGAATCATATCAACATAGCGCGTATCAGCAAGGTTCATCTTCCTGTTCAGTGCAGTATTCACAAGACCTGATGCAAAATAACAATGACCAAAACCATCTTAGAGCCACTATAACGAAAAAGTCCTGTTACTTTTGTGGGGGGGCAGCACACCCTCGTAAAAATTGCCCCGCATTAGATGTGGTTTGCGATTACTGCGAAATAGTTGGACACTATTCCCGGGTATGTCAAAAGCGACTCAAGACACGAGGATCTGTTCAACGGAAAACAGCCGCAGCAATTGGATCGACTGTGTCGAGTCTGTGTTCGTCAGGCAGTACCAATGCCATGTGTAAAGTTAAAATTAATGGCATTTTTGCTACGGCACTGATGGATACTGGGTCTAACGACTGCTTTATCGACCGGAAGTTTGCTCTAAAGCATTTGCTGAAAATTAGTGGCGTCGCCGGAGAAGTGACCTTGGCTGAAACCTCCATCCGTATGCCAATCGAAGGTTACTGTGTCACTCAGCTCACGGTTGGGGATCACAATTATTATGGTGTTGTATTCAATGTTCTCAACAACCTCGCTACGGACGTCATTGTTGGCGAAAAGATCTTTAAAGAGCACGAAAGTGTTACTTTCACATTTGAGGGTCGCCGTTCACCTTTAACGCTGAATGCTTTAGCAAAAATGAAGGTCCCCTACCCAAAGCCTTTTAACCACCTGAGCGATGATTGTCGTCCTCAGGCGGACAAACCACGAAAGTACTCAAAAGCTGATCGCCTTTTCATTCAAATTGAGACCGAGCGCTTGCTGGAGAACGACCTGATAGAGCCGAGTAATTCGCCTTGGCGGGCCCAAGTGCTCGTTGTAAAAAACGAACATTCCGAGAAAAAGCGTATGGTTATCGACTACAGCCGAACCATCAACCGGTTCACTCAACTCGACGCTTACCCTCTTCCTCGCATAGACGACATCGTCAATGAGCTTGCGCAATACAAGATCTTTACTACACTAGATTTGAAGTCTGCCTATCATCAACTCGAACTCGACCCTCGAGACAGAGAATTTACTGCCTTTCAGTCTGGAAATGAGTTGTATCAGTGGCGGCGACTCCCATTTGGTTTGACAAATGCGGTACCCGAGTTTCAAAGAGCCATCGATTACATCGTGAAGCAAAATGATTTGAAAGGTTGTTTTCCGTACCTTGACGACATAACGATCGCTGGGGTAAACCAGGATGAACACGATCGCAATCTGAAAGCATTTTTGAACGCTGCATCCGAAGCTAGCCTAACAATTAACGAATCGAAGACTCAGCATTCAAAATCTGATATTTCGATCCTTGGGTACCAGGTCGGGTATCAATCTATACGGCCTGATCCTAGTCGGGTCAAGCCGCTCTCAGACCTACCGTACCCCAAGACGACAAAAGAGTTGAAGAGAATGATCGGATTGTTTGCTTACTATGCACGCTGGATTCCTAATTATTCAGAGACTATTAGGCCGCTTATTACATCGTCCATTCCCCTTGAAGCGGAGGCGCGAAATGCAATCGACAGACTTAGACAACAGTTAACAAATGTAACCCTTCAACCAATCAACGAACTTCTTCCGTTTACCGTGGAGACGGACGCATCCGACTTCGCCATAGCTGCAACACTTAACCAAGAAGGCCGACCGGTCGCCTTTCACTCCCGTACGCTTACTGCGAGTGAACAACGTCATTCCTCAGTGGAAAAAGAAGCATACGCCATTGTCGAAGCACTGAAAAAGTGGAGATGCCTTCTCACTGGTAAACACTTTACCTTAATCACAGATCAGAAGAGTGTGTCTTTCATGCTGGACACCCGACATACCAACAAAATCAAGAACGATAAAATTGCGCGATGGAGATTGGAACTAATGACGTTCAATTACACCGTCAATCACCGTCCCGGAAGTGAAAATGCAGCCCCTGATATGTTCACGAGGGCTTACTGCGGGTACGTGGAACATGACCGATTACGAGACCTCCATGTGGGTCTCTGTCACCCGGGCGTGACGCGAATGGCGCATTTCGTCCGCGTGAAAAATCTTCCTTACTCACTCGCAGAGATCCGACAAATGACGTCTGAGTGCAATGAGTGCCGGCAGGTTAAGCCTCAATTCATTCGTACGAGTAATACCAAGCTAATCAAAGCGACACAGGTGTTCGAAAGACTGAATTTAGACTTCAAGGGTCCGCTTCCTTCTGTTTCAAGAAATAAATACTTCCTAACTATTGTGGATGAGTACTCAAGATTTCCCTTCGCTTTTCCATGTTCCGACATGAGTGCAGGAACTGTAATTCAATGTTTGACAAAGCTATTCTCAATATTCGGAATGAGTGCGTACATACACTCTGATCGTTGGTCTTCTTTTGAGTCTCACGAACTGAAGTCTTGGCTTCACTCGCATGGCGTGGCAACAAGCAGGACTACAAGTTACAATCCTAGAGGCAATGGCCAGTGTGAGAAGTATAACGACACGATATGGAAAGCGATACAGTGCGCTCTTAAATCCAGAAAGCTTCCACTTACCCATTGGGAAGATACTATACATGATGCGCTCCACGCGATTCGCTCCTTACTATGTGTTTCAACAAATTGCACTCCGCACGAGCGAATGTTTCGGCATTCACGCCGATCGGCAAACGGGACATCACTCCCATCGTGGTTGAAACCTGGACCAGTTTACGTGAGGCGCCATGTCCGCAATAAGGGTGACCCTTTAGTCAACGAGGCTGAACTATTGGAGATCAATCCTGCTTATGCACATGTCCGTTTGCGTGATGGGAGGGAAACAACGGTCTCCATTAGAGACATCTCACCACGTGGCACTAGTGGTATCATTGAAGACATTCCTATTCCTGCATCGGATGAGGGGCATTTCGCTGGAGCGCAGGACCACGTAGTTGTTGACGCAAACTCAGAAAATAACAATAAAATTCATGACGTTATGCAAAGTACTGACGCTGAGACAATCGGATCAGAGGCATTAGAAGCGGCCGAAGCTCCAAAGACTTTGCGACGATCTAGCCGGCACAGAAAGGCTGTGGACAGATATGGGGCCGTTCCTTATGAATATTAAAAAATAATTATATGTTTACTGCGCATCGTGCGCGGTTCGCTGTATTGTGAGATCCTTTTCTCCACAGGGGGAGAATGAACTATTGGTCTACGTTCTGTACGTTTCTACGATGCCGTGTAACGCGCAGTAATTGTAATCATTACACATGTGCCAATTAATTGATAGAGTGCTCCACGTGTGGGAGGTTTCCTTTGTCGCACTGTTCTGATTCTCTGCATTGTGAACGTTGCCGTTGTACTGGCCGTACCTACTGTAACTCTATGGGTTCTTTCTGTTAGCGTTTTCTGTAATATATTTAATGAAGTTTCAATACAAAAACGGCAAAAACAACAACAACAGAAAGGTAATCCGTCTCAACACCTTCTCTTCTACGAACCCCAAAACCGTCACTCTCGCCAGCGCTTCTCTCTTCTTCCACCACACGCTCTTCTCCGTCACGCTCCGATGCGCCTCATTAGCGACACCTAGAATCACCGTCTCCACACTCCCCCGTGATGATCTATTCATTATCATCATCGTCAAAAACAACAAAGTCCGACAAATGGCTCGGTGGCCGTCTCTCTCTTGCGCTTCTTCTGGCTCCACGCTCACCGTCAGTATTCTCTTCTGGGCCTCCTGGTTCAAGGACACCACCTGTCTCTCTCGCATCGACATCTTCTTCGCGCCCACTCCCATCAGCAGCTCCTGATCCTACTACACCGGCACCGTCATCTCCACTCGAATCACTTTCTTCTTGCCCGCGGTCCCAAAGAATCGGTGCCCAAATGGGCGGTCTGTTAGGTGAGTCCACGGTCTGGTCCGACTTGCGTCTTATATCCTTAACGTGCCGAGGTACACCATCCACCAAAACTTTGTGGGTTGACATCACTTGGGTTACCACCCCACTTTTCCACCGCGATGTGCAACGGGCCCCGACAGGCTTAACCCACACCAAGTCACCAGCTTTAAAGTCACTTTTCACATCCTCTTCATCTCTCACTTCATGGTTTTTCATTGACTCTAGAAACGGGTTTCGCCACAGTCTTCCAAACATCCGCTCCGAGGGTGCCGCTTGATCTGCACCCTGTGGGGACACGTTGTACCAATAAACACAGTTCTCGACTCGTGATCTAGTTCTTGCACACATTCTTTTCACTGTCCTGTGGTGTCGTTCCACTATGGAATTTCCCGAGGGACGGTGAGCACACCGGAATATCAATTGAACACCCCAAAACTCACATAGGTCCTTCATCAGATGTGACGTGAATGATTTAGCATTGTCGCACAATATCTCTGAGGGCGGCCCAAATTCAGAAAACGTTTGTCTCAGTACGCCAACAACTTCCGCATCACACTCTGTAGATACCCTTCGCCAAATGGCGAACCTGCTCGGGCCACAGTCGACTAGCGTCAAGTACTTTGACGAGCTGGTATGTGTAACATCAATGGCGACTCTTTTCCAGATCTCATCAACACTCAGACTTCCATCAACGACACGTACTGGGTTGGGATCTATCGATTTACAGACGTCGCAGTCTCTAACCACTTCTTTGACCATGTCGAGAGATACTTCGGGATCCACTGCCTTAACGAAGTGCATTGTAGATTCCACGCCACGATGGTTCATTTGGTGCACTTTTTTGACCAAGTCATAATTCGGCCCCCGCCTGCGCGACTCCTCAATCACCGCCGCTGATGAATTGATCAACACTTTCTTCCGTAACCATGCCTTGGAAACTCTTGTCAGGGCATCAGCGATATTACGATGGGAAGCGATCAACTTTATGTCCCATGCCACACCGTATGACTGCAAGGTCTCCTCAATCAGATTCAATCGTCTTCTCACCAGCATCTCAGAAAGCCCAGAAACCCTGATTCTTTTATCACCTTTACAGAGAGAAGACAGCCAAGCATATACTGATGCAGAGTCTGTAAACAGGGTCATTTCCTTGACGTTCCACTTCACTGCCATATTAACGCCTCTAACCACGGCATTCAACTCTGCTAGATTTATGTGGGACCCATCATCTTCTTTTCTAAGCCAAGCTCCATCCTCAATAACATGCCCATTTCTTTCCAGGAGCACTCCAAGGGCTATTTTACTGGCGTCGCACCATAGATTCCACCTGCCGAATGCCGGGACTTCCCATACGCCTGCAACGGGATCTTCAACTTGCAATCGCTTGACCATACATGTAAATTTATCGAGTGCCTCACCTCCCGCATAATCATCCCATGACGATCCTTGGCATAGGCGTTTTACATAACTAGTTGCCACCCTAAGCCAGCCAGCAACGGGGTAATGGCCAGTCAACTTTCCACATGCAGAAAATACTTCTCGCTTCGTGCTTGGCATATCATCGGGAGAGCATAACTCGTTCGATCGGCTCCACCTCAGACAACCTGCGCTTCTTTCAATCTTCAAGCCGAGTACAGTGGCTGACTCAATCTTTTCCGGGGCCTTACATATGAGTCCGTGCTTTTTCAACAGGTCTATTACTTCGATTGCCCCCACTTGATCCAAATCCACGATAATGTCGTCGTAATAATGATCTGTTGCAGCTGATATTCTTTCATCGAGTGATAGCATTTTTGACACGATTGACTTCATGATCTCGGGGGCGCAATTCAGGCCGAATCCTAATCTTCGCAATTCATAAACTCCACCCTCGAACTCCACAAGCTGGTGTTTGCTGCAATTCGGGCTCACACCGACCTGCATGTAGGCATCCCGGAGATCGATCAATGTACAGTTCGGGGACATCTGTCTCCATTTACGCAATTTCTCTTGGCACACATCGGCGTCAGCCCCACTACATTCCACATATTTGTTCAACTCTCGAAAATCCAAAACTGGTCTCACCTTCTGCTTTCTCTCTTGAACAACCGGCATTAACGGTATAATCCCAACACTCCGACGATCGACTCTGACCAACCAGCCATTGTTTATCCATCGTTTGACCTCCAATTGGAACTTAACCCGCACTTCGTCTCTCATCCGGTAAACAGGAGTCCTATTGGTAAGAACCGGCTCTTTTATCCAGTCCCATTGGGCTATCCACATTTCCCCGTCAAAGTGTATTCGATAATTTCTTCTTTCAATAGTGAGTGCATTGCCACAATTGTCATTACACGCAGTTGCACAGATGCTCGCCTTCCCGTTTATCAGGGAGAATTCAAACCATTGAAGAACATCAGTACCAAGTATGAAATCTACACCTGGAATCATAGCGTTTACGACCACACATTCATTTGTAACAGTTTTTCCATCGATCGTGATAATTGCTACCATCTTCCCAACTACACTTATGGGCTTGCCGTCAGCCGAGAGAATAACTTCCTTACAATCCACGATCTTGCTGGGATGCACAACAGACGAACGAATCAGTGACCTGGTGCATCCTGTATCAACGAGGCTACGGCAAACCCTTCCACCCACTTTTACGGAAATCATGATTGCGCCCTTTCCGTCCCAGGGACACGTGCTGGCGCATGCTGCATCCCCGAGGCGTTTCCCTGGTCTCTACCTTTTTGGCAGTTCCTGGCTATGTGACCTGCCTCTCCACAACAGTAGCATACAACTTGCTTCCCCTGTGGGCAAAACCTCTTCATGTGCGGCCCACCACATGTGTAGCACCGTATTACGGAACTTTTTGTTGGAGCAACAGCAGCACCAACATCATATTTTTCAGACCGATAATCAGCCATTAACGCTTTTGCCACCGCCAGGATCTCCTCAATGTCCATGTTAGTTAGTCTTGGCGTCGCTCTAATCTGGGCTGCAACGTGCTTTGGCAGTCCCCTGACGAATGAAAGCTTTATCAGGGTGTTGTTGTCTCTCTGGCCAACGTTAGCTAACTTTGCCAACCTCTTCAGGTCTCCTAAATACCCGTCTACCGACTCACCCTCGGCCCAGCATCGGGACACCAACTGTTCGTACGCCGAATGTGGGTCAATAGCAAAAGTCTTTAATAGAACAGCTTTGACTTTCTCTAGGTCCTTCTTGTCATCATCAGCCATATTGTCGTAGGCATTGAAAGCCACTTTGTCGAGAAAGGCAGGAATTACTGCGACCATGTCTTCTATCTTCATTATATTTTTAGCAAATTCCGCTTGCTTCAGCCAGGTCGAGATGTCGCCTGATCCATCATATCTTGGCAGTACTTCCGAAATCCGTATGTTTGCCATTATTCGTATAATGGCCGTGATAGCTTGTAATATATTTAATGAAGTTTCAATACAAAAACGGCAAAAAAAACAACAACAGAAAGGTAATCCGTCTCAACACCTTCTCTCCTACGAACTCCAAAACCGTCACTGTCGCCAGCGCTTCTCTCTTCCTCCACCACACGCTCTTCTCCGTCACGCCCGATGCGCCCTCATTAGCGACACCTAGGAATCACCGTCTCCACATTTTCTCTCACTGTTGTGTTTATGTGTCTCAGTTCAATAAAGCCTCACTTTAGGTTGTTATTGCTGCCACGGAGCAAAGCGTAAGTTTCTGGACCAACCCAGGAAAGCAAACACGCTCGCTTCTTTTCCACAGCTGAGATATTGTAAATGTTGAGGTGCTGCTGGAATCGTTCGAGATACTGCTCCCACTTCTCCTTGCTTCTGTCGAACGGGTCAAATCTGGGAGCCGTTTTTTCCTGCGGAGGGGCTGGGTTAGGTTGGAGACTTTGTATCAATCTGACCATTGCTTCGGCATGTTGTTTTTGTTGATTTTCCATTGATGCCTGTAGAGCCCTGACCAAATCCGAAAGATCTTGAGGTTGAGACATTGTAAAGATTCGATGTTGATAGGACGAAATCCGCTTCTGACACCAGTGTTACGTTTTTGTATTGTATGATGAGTTTATTTCACCAAGTTAAACCGCACATCAAATCCCAATGAACATACGAACAAGATACCGCAGACAACAACACCAGACGAAAAGGCTAACAATAGCTAAATAGACGTGGTACACAACACAGCTCACGATTACACTAGAGACTGGTGACACACGTGCGCTACGTGCTTATATACGAGCTCCCGATTACCAATCGGGAGTAAAACAATGATAAGGGATTACTAATTAGAGTGAAAGACTCGAAGCACAAAGAAGAGAGAACACGATGTTAGCAAATACATAACAGAAATATATACTTTTATCGCTACGTAATTATAGTTGTTGATCTTATGGAGTATTGATATTACTTCTACAGTAAGAGATTTAACACACCTCTAATTACTGCGGTATTTCCTGTCACCGTTGTCGACCCGGGAGTCGTGAGCGTATTCTGCATGTCGCTAGCGTATATTTGTACTGCATGAGGCATAATAGGCCTATTCATGTTCTACTAATAGAACTAAGGTAAGACATGGCCATGTCGTCGCGGCGCATAAAGGAAATGGTTAATTGAGTCGAAATAGGCGTACCTAAAAATAAATGCAAAAGCCTGTTTTAGGGGTCGGCAACCCAAATGTTGAAAGTGACAGATTTACCCAAAACATTATTATTATTATTATATAGAAGATTATAGTGGCGCTTATCACCGGGCGGCGTTTTGCACCACGAACAAGACAGGTTGAAGCAGATACATGGATATAGACATGATACATGAATACAGCAATCGCGACACATGATAACATGGACATAGTAATCGTGAAACATGATACATGAATACAGGTAATCGTGAATATAGTAATCGTGTCAATACCACCGGCTTATAGCCAGGATCACTATTATAATCACGGTTCTCCGCACTTCCCCGATACCGACTGCCAGGCAGGGAAGGAACGAATACCAATTTTAAAGTCTTCGATTTGACTCGGTCGGGAATCGAACCCGGAACCTCCCAATCAGAAAGCGGACAGTCTATACCACTCGGCCAACTGGAACGGTTAACCCAAAACAAATCGGTATGACAGGACTCAGGAGGCGCCCTAAATATTCATTTATAACGAAACCCAAATATGTTGTAGTCGATGTGTATCTATACGTGCCTTATACACTGATACTATAGCCTACTGCCAATATATGACTAGAGGATTGGTACTAAATGCACTGTGTACGCTATTACCATGCCAAAATACATTTTCCTCCCCGAGTTTTTTTCCATTTCAAACGTTTTGAAGAACTCCATAGGGAGCCACCCGCATGGCAGGCCCAAAGCAAGAGCTGCAGGTGGCAAGAGAGTGACGTTTCGTCAACCCCATGCATACTTGACCTACTCCCCTCCAATTATTTCCGTTTCATGTCTAGACAAATACGAGCTTGTTTGGAAGTCGTGTATGCGTGCTTTTGCTTTGCAGTGGTGATTGTCAAGATAAAGTGCCCGTAAATTGATTGATGTCAGTTGGGAGTATCTTTACCGTTACTCCCTAGCCATTCATAAGTCTGAAACCTACAGTAGGCCTTCTTTATAGCCTGCGCTTAATCGGAAATCTTGGTATAGGGTTGATTGCTTTCCCTTGTTGCTTCAAGCACTTTGGGGTTTATGTGTACTTATTCGCCCTACAGGGGTTTATTCGGGGTAGCCAAGAAAAATTCTTGTTTATTGACATGATGACAGTAGCTGTATATAATTACGACTCACGAAACTAAACTTGTAGCCCAAAATTTGTCAAGACCCTTTGGCGGAATTATGGACATTCTTGGGGAATTCCATTCTTCATCATGTATTTCATAATTTCAATCTCTATGCAAAATATGTAATAGGTTTAGGTCCTGTAACGCTTTGTTGGAGGAAGTATTTTGTCGCTATGTAGCCTACAATCAAATATGACAGAAGGTAGTGATCAGTATTATACACTCCCAAGTCGCAGTGCAACAAATTGAAATGTCAAGCTTATTCTCAAGTTTCGATTTTTAACAACGAAGTCTTTGGTATTATTGATTGTCGCTTGCCTGCGACAGGCATAACATCAATTTGATATACCCAGTGCGTTTAGTCTTTTTGTCTTTCGCACAATTGCTTTCTCATGAATATGAATTTTGAAATCAAGCGAGACAAATAACTTTGATTGGATGCTATTGAACGACAGCACTAGCGATCCCTTGAGAATTACAATGCGGTATTGAACATGAAATCAGTCTCCTTGAAGGTGTGCAGATGGTGTATCACTGTGAATGTATATTTTTCACAAGCGTATTCGTGTAGAAATGTTACGGTATAGTAAAAGCGATTATACTGGACCCATCAACCACATTGCATCATAATTCGTAGGTGTATATAATGATAATAATATATAGCAGTGGTTCTCAATCATGGGTACGCGAAGTATTTTTACTGGTCCGCGATGCCTCTTGATTAAACAGTAAGCGTATAGTTGTACCAGCCGGATCGTCCGCTTTGATTTTTTAATGTTACTATGCGTCAAAATGGTGGTAAATTTCCATTTGAGGAATGATATCTTGGAATGCCGGCCTTCGGAGGAGTAACAAAGAATTTGCCGGTCGTCCTTGGTAAAATGGTTCAAGAACCACTAATTAGCCGACTTTGGACGTCATGTACGGTAAAATTGTCACAACAGTTTTTACGTCCAGCCCAACTTATCGGAAAATTATGCTTCAAAGCTTGAGGAGTTCCGTTCCTTCATCAGGTGTCAGCGGATAAAAATGTAAATAGGCCTATAGGATTACGTAGACAAACAAGTCGATTCTTACCACAATTTTAAAATCCAATATAAATTGTAACTTTCGCTTGGTGATCAGTCCGCAGCGTTTCCATTCCAATATGCTTCATACCTCCAGTCCTCCACCGCAGTGCAGGGAAACATCATAGAACCGAACTGAAACCGAACCGAAACCGAACCAAACCTGCAGGCGGTTTGAAGTTTAGAAATTGACTGGCCGGCAAAGGAGGGTGATTGAAATATATAGAACTGTAGGTATTTGGCTATATGGCTGCCATCGATGCATCAGACCGTTTGAGGAAATTGATGCTGTCTTAGGATATATACTGGTGACAATTTATTGAGCTTCCTGCAGCTTCTTGCAGATCGGGCCAGGAGATGATCATATCCAGTCTTTTGGTTATGACTGTGCATAACAGCTTGCACCAACACCTTCCAACGTGGTATATGCATCCAAAGTCTACCCCGAAGTCTTTAAACCCAAGTCGTATCCTTCAATAAATGTGTGATCAGCTTTATACGACGCTGTTTTTGATTTATCCTCTTCCGGCAGAGTATTTTGAATTGCATCAATCACAAAAATGAGAACCAGCAATACGCGCAATTTCGATAGAAAATAACCTGGAATGAATGCGGTATGGTATATCTTGTCAAGTTTTCAATACAAGTTGGATCGAATATGAATTCAAGTAACGAGTGCAACTGCTCTTCAGCAGAATTTAAACCCCGCACGGTACAAATGCACTGCTGTTGTGTTCCACACTAGTACCGTACTGGTGGCGCAACATAATTACGTCCAAAGGAGAAATGGGCTGGTGTTTTTATCTAGGCAACCTGTTTCACTATCGCATAGCGTAGTTAACACCGTTCAGTTGGCCGAGTGGTTCAGATTGTCCACTTTCTGATCGGGAGGTCGCGGGTTCAATTCCCGACCGAGTCAAAAAGAAGACATTTAAATTGGTATCCGTTCCCTACCTGCTTGGCATTCGGCATCGGAAAAGTGGGGAGAGCCGTGATTGTGATAGTGTTACGGGCTATTTAAAGCCGGGAGCATTGACACGTATACCGTGAGCATCGACCTGGCGCGCATGTCCTTAGTAGGTGAAAAACGCTATAAATTCCAAATACATAAAAACATAGGTAACC
>JASFYC010000771.1:0-18623 GCA_030412335.1 Botrylloides violaceus
CAAAATAAAGAAGCCACGTCAATGAGAATGAATGCATTAGCGTTTAAGTAACTGACAGACTCTGTTCGATATAGTCTTATCGCGCTAAAGTCGAGGTATTTGGATGAAATCGCATTGTTACGGAATGCCAAAATAACGGACTTCTTTCCAAATTAAAGAAGCCATGTCAACGTGAATGAATGCATTAGCGTTTAAGTAACTTACAGACTTTTTTGATATAGTCTTATCGCGCTCAAGTCGAGGTCTTTGGATGAAATCGCATTGCTACGGAATGCCAAAATAACGGACTTCTTTCTAAAATAAAGAAGCCACGTCAATGAGAATGAATGCATTAGCGTTTAAGTAACTTACAGACTTTGTTTGATATAGTCTTATCGCGCTCAAGTCGAGGTATTTGGATGAAATCGCATTGCTACGGAATGCCAAAATAACGGACTTCTTTCTAAAATAAAGAAGCCATGTCAATCAGAATGAATGCATTAGCATTTAAGTAACTGACAGACTCTGTTCGATATAGTCTTATCGCGCTAAAGTCGAGGTATTTGGATGAAATCGCATTGTTACGGAATGCCAAAATAACGGACTTCTTTCTAAAATAAAGAAGCCACGTCAATCAGAATGAATGCATTAGCGTTTAAGTAACTGACAGACTCTGTTCGATATAGTCTTATCGCGCTAAAGTCGAGGTATTTGGATGAAATCGCATTGCTACGGAATGCCAAAATAACGGACTTCTTTCTAAAATAAAGAAGCCACGTCAATCAGAATGAATGCATTAGCGTTTAAGTAACTGACAGACTCTGTTCGATATAGTCTTATCGCGCTGAAGTCGAGGTATTTGGATGAAATCGCATTGTTACGGAATGCCAAAATAACGAACTTCTTTCCAAATTAAAGAAGCCACGTCAACGTGAATGAATGCATTAGCGTTTAAGTAACTGACAGACTCTGTTCGATATAGTCTTATCGCGCTCAAGTCGAGGTATTTGGATGAAATCGCATTGCTACGGAATGCCAAAATAACGGACTTCTTTCTAAAATAAAGAAGCCACGTCAATCAGAATGAATGTATTAGCATTTAAGTAATTGACAGACTCTGTTCGATATAGTCTTATCGCGCTAAAGTCGAGGTATTTGGATGAAATCGCATTGTTACGTAGTGCCAAAATAACGGACTTATTTCCAAATTAAAGAAGCCACGTCAATGTGAATGAATGCATTAGCGTTTAAGTAACTGACAGACCCTGTTACAGACTTTGTTTGATGTAGTCTGATCGCGCTCAAGTCGAGATCTTTGGATAAATTGCATTGTTACGTAATGCAAAAATACCGGACTTCTATCCAAAATAAAGAAGCCACGTCAATGAGAATAAATGCATTACCGTTTAAGTAACTGACAGACTCTGTTCGATATAGTCTCATCGCGCTAAAGTCGAGGTATTTGGATGAAATCGCATTGTTACGGAATGCCAAAATAACGGACTTCTTTCCAAATTAAAGAAGCCATGTCAACGTGAATGAATGCATTAGCGTTTAAGTAACTTACAGACTTTGTTTGATATAGTCTTATCGCGCTCAAGTCGAGGTCTTTGGATGAAATCGCATTGCTACGGAATGCCAAAATAACGGACTTCTTTCTAAAATAAAGAAGCCACGTCAATCAGAATGAATGCATTAGCGTTTAAGTAACTGACAGACTCTGTTCGATATAGTCTTATCGCGCTAAAGTCGAGGTATTTGGATGAAATCGCATTGTTACGTAGTGCCAAAATAACGGACTTATTTCCAAATTAAAGAAGCCACGTCAATGTGAATGAATGCATTAGCGTTTAAGTAACTGACAGACCCGTTACAGACTTTGTTTGATGTAGTCTGATCGCGCTCAAGTCGAGATCTTTGGATAAAATTGCATTGTTACGTAATGCAAAAATACCGGACTTCTTTCCAAAATAAAGAAGCCACGTCAATGAGAATGAATGCATTAGCGTTTAAGTAACTGACAGACTCTGTTCGATATAGTCTTATCGCGCTAAAGTCGAGGTATTTGGATGAAATCGCATTGTTACGGAATGCCAAAATAACGGACTTCTTTCCAAATTAAAGAAGCCAGGTCAACGTGAATGAATGCATTAGCGTTTAAGTAACTTACAGACTTTGTTTGATATAGTCTTATCGCGCTCAAGTCGAGGTCTTTGGATGAAATCGCATTGCTACGGAATGCCAAAATAACGGACTTCTTTCTAAAATAAAGAAGCCACGTCAATCAGAATGAATGCATTAGCATTTAAGTAACTGACAGACTCTGTTCGATATAGTCTTATCGCGCTCAAGTCGAGGTATTTGGATGAAATCGCATTGTTACGGAATGCCAAAATAACGGACTTCTTTCCAAATTAAAGAAGCCATGTCAACGTGAATGAATGCATTAGCGTTTAAGTAACTTACAGACTTTGTTTGATATAGTCTTATCGCGCTCAAGTCGAGGTCTTTGGATGAAATCGCATTGTTACGGAATGCCAAAATAACGGACTTCTTTCCAAATTAAAGAAGCCAGGTCAACGTGAATGAATGCATTAGCGTTTAAGTAACTTACAGACTTTGTTTGATATAGTCTTATCGCGCTCAAGTCGAGGTCTTTGGATGAAATCGCATTGCTACGGAATGCCAAAATAACGGACTTCTTTCTAAAATAAAGAAGCCACGTCAATCAGAATGAATGCATTAGCATTTAAGTAACCGACAGACTCTGTTCGATATAGTCTTATCGCGCTAAAGTCGAGGTATTTGGATGAAATCGCATTGTTACGGAATGCCAAAATAACGGACTTCTTTCCAAATTAAAGAAGCCACGTCAACGTGAATGAATGCATTAGCGTTTAAGTAATTTACAGACTTTGTTTGATATAGTCTTATCGCGCTCAAGTCGAGGTATTTGGATGAAATCGCATTGTTACGTAATGCAAAAATACCGGACTTCTATCCAAAATAGAAGCCACGTCAATGAGAATGAATGCATTAGCGTTTAAGTAACTGACAGACTCTGTTCGATATAGTCTCATCGCGCTAAAGTCGAGGTATTTAGATGAAATCGCATTGTTACGGAATGCCAAAATAACGAACTTCTTTCCAAATTAAAGAGGCCAGGTCAACGTGAATGAATGCATTAGCGTTTAAGTAACTTACAGACTTTTTTGATATAGTCTTATCGCGCTCAAGTCGAGGTCTTTGGATGAAATCGCATTGCTACTGAATGCCAAAATAACGGACTTCTTTCTAAAATAAAGAAGCCACGTCAATCAGAATGAATGCATTAGCATTTAAGTAACTGACAGACTCTGTTCGATATAGTCTTATCGCGCTAAAGTCGAGGTATTTGGATGAAATCGCATTGTTACGTAATGCCAAAATAACGGACTTCTTTCCAAAATAAAGAAGCCACGTCAATGAAAATGAATGCATTAGCGTTTAAGTAACTGACAGACTCTGTTCGATATAGTCTCATCGCGCTAAAGTCGAGGTATTTAGATGAAATCGCATTGTTACGGAATGCCAAAATAACGAACTTCTTTCCAAATTAAAGAAGCCATGTCAACGTGAATGAATGCATTAGCGTTTAAGTAATTTACAGACTTTGTTTGATATAGTCTTATCGCGCTCAAGTCGAGGTCTTTGGATGAAATCGCATTGCTACGGAATGCCAAAATAACGGACTTCTTTCTAAAATAAAGAAGCCACGTCAATCAGAATGAATGCATTAGCATTTAAGTAATTGACAGACTCTGTTCGATATAGTCTTATCGCGCTAAAGTCGAGGTATTTGGATGAAATCGCATTGTTACGTAGTGCCAAAATAACGGACTTATTTCCAAATTAAAGAAGCCACGTCAATGTGAATGAATGCATTAGCGTTTAAGTAACTGACAGACCATGTTACAGACTTTGTTTGATGTAGTCTGATCGCGCTCAAGTCGAGATCTTTGGATAAAATTGCATTGTTACGTAATGCAAAAATACCGGACTTCTATCCAAAATAAAGAAGCCACGTCAATGAGAATGAATGCATTAGCGTTTAAGTAACTGACAGACTCTGTTCGATATAGTCTCATCGCGCTAAAGTCGAGGTATTTAGATGAAATCGCATTGTTACGGAATGCCAAAATAACGAACTTCTTTCCAAATTAAAGAGGCCAGGTCAACGTGAATGAATGCATTAGCGTTTAAGTAACTTACAGACTTTGTTTGATATAGTCTTATCGCGCTCAAGTCGAGGTCTTTGGATGAAATCGCATTGCTACGGAATGCCAAAATAACGGACTTCTTTCTAAAATAAAGAAGCCACGTCAATCAGAATGAATGCATTAGCATTTAAGTAACCGACAGACTCTGTTCGATATAGTCTTATCGCGCTAAAGTCGAGGTATTTGGATGAAATCGCATTGTTACGGAATGCCAAAATAACGAACTTCTTTCCAAATTAAAGAAGCCATGTCAACGTGAATGAATGCATTAGCGTTTAAGTAACTTACAGACTTTGTTTGATATAGTCTTATCGCGCTCAAGTCGAGGTCTTTGGATGAAATCGCATTGCTACGGAATGCCAAAATAACGGACTTCTTTCTAAAATAAAGAAGCCACGTCAATCAGAATGAATGCATTAGCATTTAAGTAACTGACAGACTCTGTTCGATATAGTCTTATCGCGCTAAAGTCGAGGTATTTAGATGAAATCGCATTGTTACGGAATGCCAAAATAACGAACTTCTTTCCAAATTAAAGAAGCCATGTCAACGTGAATGAATGCATTAGCGTTTAAGTAACTTACAGACTTTGTTTGATATAGTCTTATCGCGCTCAAGTCGAGGTCTTTGGATGAAATCGCATTGCTACGGAATGCCAAAATAACGGACTTCTTTCTAAAATAAAGAAGCCACGTCAATCAGAATGAATGCATTAGCATTTAAGTAATTGACAGACTCTGTTCGATATAGTCTTATCGCGCTAAAGTCGAGGTATTTGGATGAAATCGCATTGTTACGTAGTGCCAAAATAACGGACTTATTTCCAAATTAAAGAAGCCACGTCAATGTGAATGAATGCATTAGCGTTTAAGTAACTGACAGACCCTGTTACAGACTTTGTTTGATGTAGTCTGATCGCGCTCAAGTCGAGATCTTTGGATAAAATTGCATTGTTACGTAATGCAAAAATACCGGACTTCTATCCAAAATAAAGAAGCCACGTCAATGAGAATGAATGCATTAGCGTTTAAGTAACTGACAGACTCTGTTCGATATAGTCTCATCGCGCTAAAGTCGAGGTATTTAGATGAAATCGCATTGTTACGGAATGCCAAAATAACGAACTTCTTTCCAAATTAAAGAGGCCAGGTCAACGTGAATGAATGCATTAGCGTTTAAGTAACTTACAGACTTTTTTTGATATAGTCTTATCGCGCTCAAGTCGAGGTCTTTGGATGAAATCGCATTGCTACGGAATGCCAAAATAACGGACTTCTTTCTAAAATAAAGAAGCCACGTCAATTAGAATGAATGCATTAGCATTTAAGTAACTGACAGACTCTGTTCGATATAGTCTTATCGCGCTCAAGTCGAGGTATTTGGATGAAATCGCATTGTTACGGAATGCCAAAATAACGGTTTTCTTTCCAAAATAAAGAAGCCATGTTAATGAAAAGAATGCATTAGCGTTCAAGTAACTGACAGACTCAGTTCGATATATTCTTATCGCGCTAAAGTCGAGGTATTTTGGATGAAATCACATTGCTACGGAATGCCAAAATAACGGACTTCTTTCTAAAATAAAGAAGCCACGTCAATCAGAATGAATGCATTAGCGTTTAAGTAACTGACAGACTCTGTTCAATATAGTCTTATCGCGCTCAATTCCAGGTCTTTAGATGAAATGGCATTGTTACGGAATGCCAAAAAACCGGACTTCTTTCTAAAATAAAGAAGCCTTGTCAATCAGAATGAATGCATTAGCATTTAAGTAACTGACAGACTCTGTTCGATATAGTCTTATCGCGCTAAAGTCGAGGTATTTGGATGAAATCGCATTGCTACGGAATGCCAAAATAACGGACTTCTTTCTAAAATAAAGAAGCCACGTCAATCAGAATGAATGCATTAGCGTTTAAGTAACTGACAGACTCTGTTCGATATAGTCTTATCGCGCTGAAGTCGAGGTATTTGGATGAAATCGCATTGTTACGGAATGCCAAAATAACGAACTTCTTTCCAAAATAAAGAAGCCAGGTCAACGTGAATGAATGCATTAGCGTTTAAGTAACTTACAGACTTTGTTTGATATAGTCTTATCGCGCTCAAGTCGAGGTCTTTGGATGAAATCGCATTGCTACGGAATGCCAAAATAACGGACTTCTTTCTAAAATAAAGAAGCCACGTCAATCAGAATGAATGCATTAGCATTTAAGTAACTGACAGACTCTGTTCGATATAGTCTTATCGCGCTAAAGTCGAGGTATTTGGATGAAATCGCATTGTTACGGAATGCCAAAATAACGGTTTTCTTTCCAAAATAAAGAAGCTATGTCAATGAGAATGAATGCATTAGCGTTCAAGTAACTGACAGACTCAGTTCGATATATTCTTATCGCGCTAAAGTCGAGGTATTTTGGATGAAATCGTATTGTTACGGAATGCCAAAATACCGGACTTCTTTCGAAATTAATGAAGTCACGTCAAAGAGAATGAATGCATTAACGTTTAAGTAACCGACAGACTCTGTTCGATATAGTCTTATCGCGCTTAAGTCGAGGTATTTGGATGAAATCGCATTGTTACGAAGTGCCAAAATAACGGACTTATTTCCAAATTAAAGGCCACGTCAATGTGAATGAATGCATTTGCGTTTAAGTAACTGACAGACCCTGTTACAGACTTTGTTTGATGTAGTCTGATAACGCTCAAGTCGAGATCTTTGGATAAAATTGCATTGTTACGTAATGCAAAAATACCGGACTTCTATCCAAAATAAAGAAGCCACGTCAATGAGAATGAATGCATTAGCGTTTAAGTAACTTACAGACTTTTTTGATATAGTCTTATCGCGCTCAAGTCGAGGTCTTTGGATGAAATCGCATTGCTACTGAATGCCAAAATAACGGACTTCTTTCTAAAATATAGAAGCCACGTCAATCAGAATGAATGCATTAGCATTTAAGTAACCGACAGACTCTGTTCGATATAGTCTTATCGCGCTAAAGTCGAGGTATTTGGATGAAATCGCATTGTTACGGAATGCCAAAATAACGGTTTTCTTTTCAAAATAAAGAAGCTATGTCAATGAGAATGAATACATTAGCGTTTAAGTAACTGACAGACTCAGTTCGATATATTCTTATCGCGCTAAAGTCGAGGTATTTTGGATGAAATCGTATTGTTACGGAATGCCAAAATACCGGACATATTTCGAAATTAATGAAGTCACGTCAAAGAGAATGAATGCATTATCGTTTAAGTAACCGACAGACTCTGTTCGATATAGTCTTATCGTGCTAAAGTCGAGGTATTTGGATGAAATCGCATTGTTACGTAGTGCCAAAATAACGGACTTATTTCCAAATTAAAGGCCACGTCAATGTGAATGAATGCATTTGCGTTAAGGAAACTGACAGACCCTGTTACAGACTTTGTTTGATGTAGTCTGATAACGCTCAAGTCGAGATCTTTGGATAAAATTGCATTGTTACGTAATGCAAAAATACCGGACTTCTATCCAAAATAAAGAAGCCACGTCAATGAGAATAAATGCCCTTAGCGTTTAAGTAACTGACAGACTCTGTTCGATATAGTCTTATCGCGCTAAAGTCGAGGTATTTGGATGAAATCGCATTGTTACGGAATGCCAAAATAACGGTTTTCTTTCAAAAATAAAGAAGCTATGTCAATGAAATGAATGCATTAGCGTTCAAGTAACTGACAGACTCAGTTCGATATATTCTTATCGCGCTAAAGTCGAGGTATTTTGGATGAAATCACATTGTTACGTAGTGCCAAAATAACGAACTTCTTTCCAAATTAAAGAAGCCATGTCAACGTGAATGAATGCATTAGCGTTTAAGTAATTTACAGACTTTGATTGATATAGTCTTATCGCGCTCGAGTCGAGGTCTTTGGAAGAAATCGCATTGCTACGGAATGCCAAAATAACGGACTTATTTCCAAATTAAAGAAGCCACGTCAATCAGAATGAATGTATTAGCATTTAAGTAATTGACAGACTCGGTTCGATATAGTCTTATCGCGCTAAAGTCGAGGTATTTGGATGAAATCGCATTGTTACGTAGTGCCAAAATAACGGACTTATTTCCAAATTAAAGGCCACGTCAATGTGAATGAATGCATTAGCGTTAAGGTAACTGACAGACCCTGTTACAGACTTTGTTTGATGTATTCTGATAACGCTCAAGTCGAGATCTTTGGATAAAATTGCATTGTTACGTAATGCAAAAATACCGGACTTCTATCCAAAATAAAGAAGCCACGTCAATGTGAATGAATGCATTAGCGTTTAAGTAACTGACAGACCCTGTTACAGACTTTGTTTAATGTAGTCTGATCGCGCTCAAATCAAGATCTTTGGATAAAATTGCATTGTTACGTAATGCAAAAATACCGGACTTCTATCCAAAATAAAGAAGCCACGTCAATGAGAATGAATGCATTAGCGTTTAAGTAACTGACAGACTCTGTTCGATATAGTCTTATCGCGCTAAAGTCGAGGTATTTGGATGAAATCGCATTGTTACGGAATGCCAAAATAACGAACTTCTTTCCAAATTAAAGAAGCCATGTCAACGTGAATGAATGCATTAGCGTTTAAGTAACTTACAGACTTTGTTTGATATAGTCTTATCGCGCTCAAGTCGAGGTCTTTGGATGAAATCGCATTGTTACGGAATGCCAAAATAACGGACTTCTTTCTAAAATAAAGAAGCCACGTCAATCAGAATGAATGCATTAGCATTTAAGTAACTGACAGACTCTGTTCGATATAGTCTTATCGCGCTAAAGTCGAGGTATTTGGATGAAATCGCATTGTTACGTAGTGCCAAAATAACGGACTTATTTCCAAATTAAAGGCCACGTCAATGTGAATGAATGCATTAGCGTTAAGGTAACTGACAGACCCTGTTACAGACTTTGTTTGATGTAGTCTGATAACGCTCAAGTCGAGATCTTTGGATAAAATTGCATTGTTACGTAATGCAAAAATACCGGACTTCTATCCAAAATAAAGAAGCCACGTCAATGAGAATGAATGCATTAGCGTTTAAGTAACTGACAGACTCTGTTCGATATAGTCTTATCGCGCTAAAGTCGAGGTATTTGGATGAAATCGCATTGTTACGGAATGCCAAAATAACGAACTTCTTTCCAAATTAAAGAGGCTAGGTCAACGTGAATGAATGCATTAGCGTTTAAGTAACTTACAGACTTTTTTTGATATAGTCTTATCGCGCTCAAGTCGAGGTCTTTGGATGAAATCGCATTGTTACGGAATGCCAAAATAACGGACTTCTTTCTAAAATATAGAAGACACGTCAATCACAATGTATGCATTAGCATTTAAGTAACCGACAGACTCTGTTCGATATAGTCTTATTGCGCTAAAGTCGAGGTATTTGGATGAAATCGCATTGTTACGTAGTGCCAAAATAACGGACTTATTTCCAAATTAAAGGCCACGTCAATGTGAATGAATGCATTAGCGTTAAGGTAACTGACAGACCCTGTTACAGACTTTGTTTGATGTAGTCTGATAACGCTCAAGTCGAGATCTTTGGATAAAATTGCATTGTTACGTAATGCAAAAATACCGGACTTCTATCCAAAATAACGAAGCCACATCAATGAAAATGAATGCATTAGCGTTTAAGTAACTGACAGACTCTGTTCGATATAGTCTTATCGCGCTCAAGACCAGGTCTTTAGATGAAATCGCATAGTTACGGAATGCCAAAATGCCGGACTTATTTCGAAATTAGTGAAGTCACGTAAAGAGAATGAATGCATTAACGATGAAGTAACTGACAGACTCTGTTCGATATAGTCTTATCGCGCTAAAGTCGAAGTTTTTGGATGAAATCGCATTGTTACGTAGTGCCAAAATAACGGACTTCTTTCTAAAATAAATAAGCCACGTCAATCAGAATGAATGCATTAGCATTTAAGTAACTGACAGACTCTGTTCGATATAGTCTTATCGCGGTGAAGTCGAGGTATTCGGATGAAATCTCATTGTTACGGAATGCCAAAATAACGGACTTCTTTACAAATTAAAGAAGCCACGTCAATCAGAATGAATGCATTAGCGTCTAAGTAACTGACAGACCCTGTTACAGACTTTGTTTGATGTAGTCTGGTCACGCTCAAGTCGAGGTATTTGGATGAAATCGCATTGTTACGTAGTGCCAAAATAACGGACTTATTTCCAAATTAAAGGCCACGTCAATGTAAATGAATGCATTTGCGTTTAAGTAACTGACAGACCCTGTTAAAGACTTTGTTTGATGTAGTCTGATAACGCTCAAGTCGAGATCTTTGGATAAAATTGCATTGTTACGTAATGCAAAAATACCGGACTTCTATCCAAAATAAAGAAGCCACGTCAATGAGAATGAATGCATTAGCGTTTAAGTAAATGACAGACTCTGTTCGATATAGTCTTATCGCGCTAAAGTCGAGGTATTTGGATGAAATCGCATTGTTACGGAATGTCAAAATAACGGTATTCTTTCCAAAATAAAGAAGCTATGTTAATGAGAATGAATGCATTAGCGTTTAAGTAACTGACAGACTCTGTTCGATTTAGTCTTATCGCGCTAATGTCGAGGTATTTTGGATGAAATCACATTGCTACGGAATGCCAAAATAACGGACTTCTTTCTAAAATAAAAAGCCACGTCAAACAGAATGAATGCATTAGCGTTTAAGTAACTGACAGACTTTTTTCGATATAGTTTTATCGCGCTCAATTCCTGGTCTTTAGATGAAATCGCATTGTTACGGAATGCCAAAATTACGAACTTCTTTCGAAATTAGAGAAGCCATGTCAACGTGAATGAATGCATTAGCGTTTAAGTAATTTACAGACTTTGATTGATATAGTCTTATCGCGCTCAAGTCGAGGTCTTTTGAAGAAATCGCATTGCTACGGAATGCCAAAAAACCGGACTTCTTTCTAAAATAAAGAAGCCACGTCAATCAGAATGAATGCATTAGCATTTAAGTAACTGCTAGACTCTGTTAGATATAGTCTTATCGCGCTGAAGTTGAGGTATTCGGATGAAATCGCATTGTTACGGAATACCAAAATAACGGACTTCTTTCTAAAATAAAGAAGCCACGTCTATCAGAATGAACGCATTTGCATTTAAGTAACTGACAGACTCTGTTCGATATAGTCTTATCGCGCTAAAGTCGAGGTATTTGGATGAAATCGCATTGTTACGGAATGCTAAAATAACGGTTTTCTTTCCAAAATAAAGAAGCTATGTCAATGAAAAAATGCATTAGCGTTCAAGTGACTGACAGAACAGACTCTGTTCGATATAGTCTTATCGCGCTGAAGTCGAGGTATTCGGATGAAATCGCATTTTTACGGAATACCAAAATAACGAACTTCTTTCCAAATTAAAGAAGCCAGGTCAACGTGAATGAATGCATTAGCGTTTAGGTAAATTACAGACTTTGTTTGATATAGTCTTATCGCGCTAAAGTCGAGGTATTTGGATGAAATCGCATTGCTACTGAATGCCAAAATAACGGACTTCTTTCTTAAATATAGAAGCCACGTCAATCAGAATGAATGCATTAGCATTTAAGTAACCGACAGACTCTGTTCGATATAGTCTTATCGCGCAAAAGTCGAGGTATTTGGATAAAATCGCATTGTTACGGAATGCCAAAATAACGGTTTTCTTTCCAAAATAAAGAAGCTATGTCAATGAGAATGAATGCATTAGCGTTTAAGTAACTGACAGACTTAGTTCGATATATTCTTATCGCGCTAAAGTCGAGGTATTTTGGATGAAATCGTATTGTTACGGAATGCCAAAATACCGGACATATTTCGAAATTAATGAAGTCACGTCATAGAGAATAAATGCATTAACATTTAAGTAACCGACAGACTCTGTTCGATATAGTCTTATCGCGCTAAAGTCGAGGTATTTGGATGAAATCGCATTGTTACGTAGTGCCAAAATAACGGACTTATTTCCAAATTAAAGGCCACGTCAATTTGAATGAATGCATTTGCGTTTAAGTAACTGACAGACCCTCTTACAGACTTTGTTTGATGTAGTCTGATAACGCTCAAGTCGAGATCTTTGGATAAAATTGCATCGTTACGTAATGCAAAAATACCGGACTTCTATCCAAAATAAAGAAGCCACGTCAATGAGAATGAATGCATAAGCGTTTAAGTAACTGACAGACTCTGTTCGATATTGTTTTATCGCGCTAAAGTCGAGGTATTTGGATGAAATCGCATTGCTACGGAATGCCAAAATAACGGACTTCTTTCTAAAATTAAGAAGCCACGTTAATCAGAATGAATGCATTAGCATTTAAGTAACTGACAGACTCTGTTCGATATAGTCTTATCGCGCTGAAGTCGAGGTATTCGGATGAAATCGCATTGTTACGGAATACCAAAATAACGAACTTCTTTCCAAATTAAAGAAGCCAGGTCAACATGAATGAATGCATTAGCGTTCAAGTAAATTACAGACTTTGTTTGATATAGTCTTATCGCGCTCAAGTCGAGGTCTTTGGATGAAATCGCATTGCTACGGAATGCCAAAATAACGGACTTCTTTCTAAAATAAAGAAGCCACGTCAATCAGAATGAATGCATTAGCATTAAAGTAACCGACAGACTCTGTTCGATATAGTCTTATCGCGCTAAAGTCGAGGTATTTGGATGAAATCGCATTGTTACGGAATGCAAAAATAACGGTTTTATTTCCAAAATAAAGAAGCTACGTCAATGAAAAGAATGCATTAGCGTTCAAGTAACTGACAGACTCTGTTCGATATAGTCTTATCGCGCTAAAGTCGAGGTATTTGGATGAAATCGCATTGTTACGTAGTGCCAAAATAACGGACTTATTTCTAAATTAAAGAAGCCACGTCAATGTGAATGAATGCATTAGCGTTTAAGTAACTGACATACCCTGTTACAGACTTCTTTTGATGTAGTCTGATCGCGCTCAAGTCGAGATCTTTGGATAAAATTGCATTGTTACGTAATGCAAAAATAACGGACTTCTATCCAAAATAAAGAAGCCACGTCAATGAGAATAAATGCCCTTAGCGTTTAAGTAACTGACAGACTCTGTTCGATATAGTCTTATCGCGCTAAAGTCGAGGTATTTGGATGAAATCGCATTGTTACGGAATGCCAAAATAACGGTTTTCTTTCCAAAATAAAGAAGCTATGTCAATGAAATGAATGCATTAGCGTTCAAGTAACTGACAGACTCAGTTCGATATATTCTTATCGCGCTAAAGTCGAGGTATTTTGGATGAAATCACATTGTTACGGAATGCCAAAATAACGAACTTCTTTCCAAATTAAAGAAGCCATGTCAACGTGAATGAATGCATTAGCGTTTAAGTAATTTACAGACTTTGATTGATATAGTCTTATCGCGCTCAAGTCGAGGTCTTTGGATGAAATCGCATTGCTACTGAATGCCAAAATAACGAACTTCTTTCTAAAATATAGAAGCCACGTCAATCAGAATGAATGCATTAGCATTTAAGTAACCGACAGACTCTTTTTGATATAGTCTTATCACGCTAAAGTCGAGGTATTTGGATGAAATCGCATTGTTACGGAATGCCAAAATAACGAACTTCTTTCCAAATTAAAGAAGCCATGTCAACGTGAATGAATGCATTAGCGTTTAAGTAATTTACAGACTTTGATTGATATAGTCGTATCGCGCTCAAGTCGAGGTCTTTGGATGAAATCGCATTGCTACGGAATGTCAAAATAACGGACTTCTTTCTAAAATAAAGAAGCCACGTTAATTAGAATGAATGCATTAGCATTTAAGTAACTGACAGACTCTGTTCGATATAGTCTTATCGCGCTCAAGTCGAGGTATTCGGATGAAATCGCATTGTTACGTAGTGCCAAAATACCGGACTTATTTCCAAATTAAAGGCCACGTCAATGTGAATGAATGCATTAGCGTTAAGGTAACTGACAGACCCTGTTACAGACTTTGTATGATGTATTCTGATAACGCTCAAGTCGAGATCTTTGGATAAAATTGCATTGTTACGTAAAGCAAAAATACCGGACTTCTATCCAAAATAAAGAAGCCACGTCAATGAGAATGAATGCATTAGCGTTTAAGTAACTGACAGACTCTGTTCGATATAGTCTTATCGCGCTAAAGTCGAGGTATTTGGATGAAATCGCATTGTTACGGAATGCCAAAAAAACGGTTTTCTTTCCAAAATAAAAAAGCTATGTTAATGAAAAGAATGCATTAGCGTTCAAGTAACTGACAGACTCAGTTCGATATATTCTTATCGCGCTAAAGTCGAGGTATTTTGGATGAAATCACATTGCTACGGAATGCCAAAAAACCGGGCTTCTTTCTAAAATAAAGAAGCCACGTATATCAGAATGAATGCATTAGCGTTTAAGTAACTGACAGACTTCGTTTGATGTAGTCTGATCGCGCTCAAGTCGAGATCTTTGGATGAAATCGCATTGCTACGGAATGCCAAAATAACGGACTTCTTTCTAAAATAAAGAAGCCACGTCAATCAGAATGAATGTATTAGCATTTAAGTATTTGACAGACTCTGTTCGATATAGTCTTATCGCGCTAAAGTCGAGGTATTTGGATGAAATCGCATTGTTACGTAGTGCCAAAAACACGGACTTATTGCCAAATTAAAGGCCACATCAATGTGAATGAATGCATTAGCGTTAAGGTAACTGACAGACCCTGTTACAGACTTTGTTTGATGTATTCTGATAACGATCAAGACGAGATCTTTGGATAAAATTGCATTGTTACGTAATGCAAAAATACCGGACTTCTATCCAAAAAAAAAAAGCCACGTCAATGTGAATGAATGCATTAGCGTTTAAGTAACTGACAGACCCTGTTACAGACTTTGTTTGATGTAGTCTGATCGCGCTCAAATCAAGATCTTTGGATAAAATTGCATTGTTACGTAATGCAAAAATACCGGACTTCTATCCAAAATAAAGAAGCCACGTCAATGAAAATGAATGCATTAGCGTTTAAGTAACTGAAAGACTCTGTTTGATATAGTCTTATCGCGCTAAAGTCGAGGTATTTGGATGAAATCGCATTGTTACGTAGAGCCAAAATAACGGACCTATTTCCAAATTAAAGAAGCCACGTCAATGTGAATGAATGCATTAGCGTTTAAGTAACTGACAGACCCTGTTACAGACTTTGTTTAATGTAGTCTGATCGCGCTCAAGTCAAGATCTTTGGATAAAATTGCATTGTTACGTAATGCAAAAATACCGGACTTCTATCCAAAATAAAGAAGCCACGTCAATGAGAATGAATGCATTAGCGTTTAAGTAACTGACAGACTCTGTTCGATATAGTCTTATCGCGCTAAAGTCGAGGTATTTAGATGAAATCGCATTGTTACGGAATGCCAAAATAACGAACTTCTTTCCAAATTAAAGAAGCCAGGTCAACGTGAATGAATGCATTATCGTTGAAGTAACTGACAGACTCTGTTCGATATAGTCTTATCGCGCTAAAGTCGAGGTTTTTGGATGAAATCGCATTGTTACGTAGTGCCAAAATAACGGACGTCTTTCTAAAATAAAGAAGCCACGTCAATCAGAATGAATGCATTAGCATTTAAGTAACTGACAGACTCTGTTCGATATAGTCTTATCGCGCTCAATTCAAGGTCTTTGGATGAAATCGCATTGCTAAGGAATGCCAAAATAACGGACTTCTTCCTAAAATAAAGAAGCCACGTCCATCAAAATGAATGCATTAGCATTTAAGTAATTGACAGACTCTGTTCGATATAGTCTTATCGCGCTAAAGTCGAGGTATTTGGATGAAATCGCATTGCTACGGAATGCCAAAATAACGGACTTCTTTCTAAAATAAAGAAGCCACGTCAATCAGAATGAATGCATTAGCATTTAAGTAACTGACAGACTCTGTTCGATATAGTTTTATCGCGCTCAATTCCAGGTCTTTAGATGAAATCGCACTGTTACGGAATGCCAAAATAACGATCTTCTTTCCAAATTAAAGAGGCCAGGTCAACGTGAATGAATGCATTAGCATTTAAGTAACTGACAGACTCTGTTCGATATAGTCTTATCGCGCTGAAGTCGAGGTATTCGGATGAAATCGCATTGTTACGGAATGCCAAAATAACGAACTTCTTTCCAAATTAAAGAAGCCACGTCAATGAGAATGAATGCATTAGCGTTTAAGTAACTGACAGACTCTGTTCGATATAGTCTCATCGCGCTAAAGTCGAGGTATTTGGATGAAATCGCATTGTTACGGAATGCCAAAATAACTGTTTTCTTTCCAAAATAAAGAAGCTATGTCAATGAAAAGAATGCATTAGCGTTCAAGTAACTGACTGACTCAGTTCGATATATTCTTATCGCGCTAAAGTCGAGGTATTTTGGATGAAATCACATTGCTACGGAATGCCAAAATAACGAACTTCTATCCAAAATAAAGAAGCCACGTCAATGAGAATGAATGCATTAGCGTTTAAGTAACTGACAGACTCTGTTCGATATAGTCTCATCGCGCTAAAGTCGAGGTATTTGGATGAAATCGCATTGTTACGGAATGCCAAAATAACGAACTTCTTTCCAAATTAAAGAAGCCATGTCAACGTGAATGAATGCATTAGTGTTTAAGTAATTTACAGACTTTGATTGATATAGTCTTATCGCGCTCAAGTCGAGGTCTTTGGAAGAAATCGCATTGCTACGGAATGCCAAAATAACGGACTTCTTTCTAAAATAAAGAAGCCACGTCAATCAGAATGAATGTATTAGCATTTAAGTAATTGACAGACTCTGTTCGATATAGTCTCATCGCGCTAAAGTCGAGGTATTTAGATGAAATCGCATTGTTACGGAATGCCAAAATAACGAACTTCTTTCCAAATTAAAGAGGCCAGGTCAACGTGAATGAATGCATTAGCGTTTAAGTAACTTACAGACTTTTTTTGATATAGTCTTATCGCGCTCAAGTCGAGGTCTTTGGATGAAATCGCATTTCTACTGAATGCCAAAATAACGAACTTTTTTTCTAAAATATAGAAGCCACGTCAATCAGAATGAATGCATTAGCATTTAAGTAACCGACAGACTCTGTTCGATATAGTCTTATCGCGCTAAAGTCGAGGTATTTGGATGAAATCGCATTGTTACGGAATGCCAAAATAACGAACTTCTTTCCAAATTAAAGAAGCCATGTCAACGTGAATGAATGCATTAGCGTTTAAGTAATTTACAGACTTTGTTTGATATAGTCTTATCGCGCTCAAGTCGAGGTCTTTGGATGAAATCGCATTGCTACGGAATGCCAAAATAACGGACTTCTTTCTAAAATAAAGAAGCCACGTCAATCAGAATGAATGCATTAGCATTTAAGTAACTGACAGACTCTGTTCGATATAGTCTTATCGCGCTAAAGTCGAGGTATTTGGATGAAATCGCATTGTTACGGAATGCCAAAATAACGGACTTCTTTCCAAATTAAAGAAGCCACGTCAATGGAATGAATGCATTAGCGTTTAAGTAACTGACAGACCCTGTTACAGACTTTGTTTGATGTAGTCTGATCGCGCTCAAGTCGAGATCTTTGGATAAAATCGCATTGTTACGTAATGCCAAAATAACGGACTTCTATCCAAAATAAAGAAGCCACGTCAATGAGAATGAATGCATTAGCGTTTAAGTAACTGACAGACTCTGTTCGATATAGTCTTATCGCGCTAAAGTCGAGGTATTTGGATGAAATCGCATTGTTACGGAATGCCAAAATAACGAACTTCTTTCCAAATTAAAGAAGCCAGGTCAACGTGAATGAATGCATTAGCGTTTAAGTAACTTACAGACTTTTTTGATATAGTCTTATCGCGCTGTCGAGGTCTTTGGATGAAATCGCATTGCTACGGAATGCCAAAATAACGGACTTCTTTCAAATAGAAGCCACGTCAATCAGAATGAATGCATAGCATTTAAGTAATGACAGACTCTGTTCGATATAGTCTTATCGCGCTAAAGTCGAGGTATTGGATGAAATCGCATTGTTACGTAATGCAAAAACGGACTTCTTTCCAAAATAAAGAAGCCACGTCAATGAGAATGAATGCATTAGCGTTTAAGTAACGACAGACTCTGTTCGATATAGTCTCATCGCTGTCGAGGTATGATGAAATCGCATTGTTACGGAATGCCAAAATAACGAACTTCTTTCCAAATTAAAGAAGCCATGTCAACGTGAATGAATGCATTAGCGTTTAAGTAACTTACAGACTTTGTTTGATATAGTCTTATCGCGC
>JASFYC010000776.1:0-26322 GCA_030412335.1 Botrylloides violaceus
TGGATGAAATCACATTGCTACGGAATGCCAAAATAACGGACTTCTTTCTAAAATAAAGAAGACACGTCAATCAGAATGAATGCATTAGCGTTTAAGTAACTGACAGACTCTGTTCAATATAGTCTTATCGCGCTCAATTCCAGGTCTTTAGATGAAATCGCATTGTTACGGAATGCCAAAATAACGAACTTCTTTCCAAATTAATGAAGCCATGTCAACGTGAATGAATGCATTAGCGTTTAAGTAACTTACAGACTTTGTTTGATATAGTCTTATCGCGCTCAAGTCGAGGTCTTTGGATGAAATCGCATTGCTACGGAATGCCAAAATAACGGACTTCTTTCTAAAATAAAGAAGCCATGTCAATCAAAATGAATGCATTAGCATTTAAGTAATTGACAGACTCTGTTCGATATAGTCTTATCGCGCTAAAGTCGAGGTATTTGGATGAAATAGCATTGTTACGTAGTGCCAAAATAACGGACTTATTTCCAAATTAAAGAAGCCACGTCAATGTGAATGAATGCATTAGCGTTTAAGTAACTGACAGACCATGTTACAGACTTTGTTTGATGTAGTCTGATCGCGCTCAAGTCGAGATCTTTGGATAAAATTGCATTGTTACGTAATGCAAAAATACCGGACTTCTATCCAAAATAAAGAAGCCACGTCAATGAGAATGAATGCATTAGCGTTTAAGTAACTGACAGACTCTGTTCGATATAGTCTCATCGCGCTAAAGTCGAGGTATTTGGATGAAATCGCATTGTTACGGAATGCCAAAATAACGGACTTCTTTCCAAAATAAAGAAGCCACGTCAATGAGAATGAATGCATTAACGTTTAAGTAACTGACAGACTCTGTTCGATATATTCTTATCGCGCTAAAGTCGAGGTATTTGGATGAAATCGCATTGTTACGTAGTGCCAAAATAACGGACTTATTTCCAAATTAAAGAAGCCACGTCAATGAGAATGAATGCATTAGCGTTTAAGTAACTGACAGACTCTGTTCGATATAGTCTTATCGCGCTAAAGTCGAGGTATTTGGATGAAATCGCATTGTTACGGAATGCCAAAATAACGGACTTCTTTCCAAAATAAAGAAGCCACGTCAATGAGAATGAATGCATTAGCGTTTAAGTAACTGACAGACTCTGTTCGATATAGTCTTATCGCGCTAAAGTCGAGGTATTTGGATGAAATCGCATTGTTACGTAGTGCCAAAATAACGGACTTATTTCCAAATTAAAGAAGCCACGTCAATGTGAATGAATGCATTAGCGTTTAAGTAACTGACAGACCCTGTTACAGACTTTGTTTGATGTAGTCTGATCGCGCTCAAGTCGAGATCTTTGGATAAAATTGCATTGTTACGTATTGCAAAAATACCGGACTTCTATCCAAAATAAAGAAGCCACGTCAATGAGAATGAATGCATTAGCGTTTAAGTAACTGACAGACTCTGTTCGATATAGTCTTATCGCGCTAAATCGAGGTATTTGGATGAAATCGCATTGTTACGGAATGCCAAAATAACGGTTTTCTTTCCAAAATAAAGAAGCTATGTCAATGAAAAGAATGCATTACCGTTCAAGTAACTGACAGACTCTGTTCGATATAGTCTTATCGCGCTGAAGTCGAGGTATTCGGATGAAATCGCATTGTTACGGATTGCCAGAATAACGGACTTCTTTCTAAAATAAAGAAGCCACGTCAATCAGAATGAATGCATTAGCGTTTAAGTAACTGACAGACTCTGTTCGATATAGTCTTATCGCGCTCAATTCCAGGTCTTTAGATGAAATCGCATTGTTACGGAATGCCAAAATAACGGACTTCTTTCCAAATTAAAGAAGCCATGTCAACGTGAATGAATGCATTAGCGTTTAAGTAACTTACAGACTTTGTTTGATATAGTCTTATCGCGCTCAAGTCGAGGTCTTTGGATGAAATCGCATTGCTACGGAATGCCAAAATAACGGACTTCTTTCTAAAATAAAGAAGCCACGTCAATCAGAATGAATGCATTAGCATTTAAGTAATTGACAGACTCAGTTCGATATATTCTTATCGCGCTAAAGTCGAGGTATTTTGGATGAAATCACATTGCTACGGAATGCCAAAATAACGGACTTCTTTCTAAAATAAAGAAGCCACGTCAATCAGAATGAATGCATTAGCGTTTAAGTAACTGACAGACTCTGTTCAATATAGTCTTATCGCGCTCAATTCCAGGTCTTTAGATGAAATCGCATTGTTACGGAATGCCAAAATAACGAACTTCTTTCCAAATTAAGCCATGTCAACGTGAATGAATGCATTAGCGTTTAAGTAACTTACAGACTTTGTTTGATATAGTCTTATCGCGCTCAAGTCGAGGTCTTTGGATGAAATCGCATTGCTACGGAATGCCAAAATAACGGACTTCTTTCTAAAATAAAGAAGCCATGTCAATCAAAATGAATGCATTAGCATTTAAGTAATTGACAGACTCTGTTCGATATAGTCTTATCGCGCTAAAGTCGAGGTATTTGGATGAAATAGCATTGTTACGTAGTGCCAAAATAACGGACTTATTTCCAAATTAAAGAAGCCACGTCAATGTGAATGAATGCATTAGCGTTTAAGTAACTGACAGACCATGTTACAGACTTTGTTTGATGTAGTCTGATCGCGCTCAAGTCGAGATCTTTGGATAAAATTGCATTGTTACGTAATGCAAAAATACCGGACTTCTATCCAAAATAAAGAAGCCACGTCAATGAGAATGAATGCATTAGCGTTTAAGTAACTGACAGACTCTGTTCGATATAGTCTCATCGCGCTAAAGTCGAGGTATTTTGGGTGAAATCGTATTGTTACGGAATGCCAAAATACCGGACTTATTTCGAAATTAATGAAGTCACGTCAAGGAGAATGAATGCATTAACGTTTAAGTAACCGACAGACTCTGTTCGATATATTCTTATCGCGCTAAAGTCGAGGTATTTGGATGAAATCGCATTGTTACGTAGTGCCAAAATAACGGACTTATTTCCAAATTAAAGAAGCCACGTCTATGTGAATGAATGCATTAGCGTTTAAGTAACTGACAGACCCTGTTACAGACTTTGTTTGATGTAGTCTGATCGCGCTCAAGTCGAGATCTTTGGATAAAATTGCATTGTTACGTAATGCAAAAATACCGGACTTCTATCCAAAATAAAGAAGCCACGTCAATGAGAATAAATGCATTAGCGTTTAAGTAACTGACAGACTCTGTTCGATATAGTCTCATCGCGCTAAAGTCGAGGTATTTGGATGAAATCGCATTGTTACGGAATGCCAAAATAACCGTTTTCTTTCCAAAATAAAGAAGCTATGTCAATGAAAAGAATGCATTAGCGTTTAAGTAACTGACAGACTCAGTTCGATATATTCTTATCGCGCTAAAGTCGAGGTATTTTGGATGAAATCAAGTTGCTACGGAATGCCAAAATAACGGACTTCTTTCTAAAATAAAGAAGCCACGTATATCAGAATGAATGCATTAGCGTTTAAGTAACTGACAGACTTTGTTCGATATAGTCTTATCGCGCTCAATTCCAGGTCTTTAGATGAAATCGCATTGTTACGGAATGCCAAAATAACGAACTTCTTTCCAAAGTAAACAGGCCAGGTCAACGTGAATGAATGCATTAGCGTTTAAGTAACTTACAGACTTTGTTTGATATAGTCTTATCGCGCTCAAGTCGAGGTATTTGGATGAAATCGCATTGTTACGTAGTGCCAAAATAACGGACTTATTTCCAAATTAAAGAAGCCACGTCAATGTGAATGAATGCATTAGCGTTTAAGTAACTGACAGACCATGTTACAGACTTTGTTTGATGTAGTCTGATCGCGCTCAAGTCGAGATCTTTGGATAAAATTGCATTGTTACGTAATGCAAAAATACCGGACTTCTATCCAAAATAAAGAAGCCACGTCAATGAGAATGAATGCATTAGCGTTTAAGTAACTGACAGACTCTGTTCGATATAGTCTTATCGCGCTAAAGTCGAGGTATTTGGATGAAATCGCATTGTTACGGAATGCCAAAATAACGGTTTTCTTTCCAAAATAAAGAAGCTATGTCAATGAAAAGAATGCATTAGCGTTCAAGTAACTGACAGACTCTGTTCGATATAGTCTTATCGCGCTGAAGTCGAGGTATTTGGATGAAATCGCATTGTTACGGAATGCCAAAATAACGGACTTCTTTCTAAAATAAAGAAGCCACGTCAATCAGAATGAATGCATTAGCGTTTAAGTAACTGACAGACTCAGTTCGATATATTCTTATCGCGCTAAAGTCGAGGTATTTTGAATGAAATCACATTGCTACGGAATGCCAAAATAACGGACTTCTTTCTAAAATAAAGAAGCCACGTCAATCAGAATGAATGCATTAGCGTTTAAGTAACTGACAGACTCTGTTCGATATAGTCTTATCGCGCTTAATTCCAGGTCTTTAGATGAAATCGCATTGTTACGGAATGCCAAAATAACGAACTTCTTTCCAAATTAAAGAAGCCATGTCAACGTGAATGAATGCATTAGCGTTTAAGTAACTTACAGACTTTGTTTGATATAGTCTTATCGCGCTCAAGTCGAGGTCTTTGGATGAAATCGCATTGTTACGGAATGCCAAAATAACGGACTTCTTTCCAAAATAAAGAAGCCATGTCAACGTGAATGAATGCATTAGCGTTTAAGTAACTTACAGACTTTGTTTGATATAGTCTTATCGCGCTCAAGTCGAGGTCTTTGGATGAAATCGCATTGCTACGGAATGCCAAAATAACGGACTTCTTTCTAAAATAAAGAAGCCACGTCAATCAGAATGAATGCATTAGCATTTAAGTAATTGACAGACTCAGTTCGATATATTCTTATCGCGCTAAAGTCGAGGTATTTTGGATGAAATCACATTGCTACGGAATGCCAAAATAACGGACTTCTTTCTAAAATAAAGAAGCCACGTCAATCAGAATGAATGCATTAGCGTTTAAGTAACTGACAGACTCTGTTCAATATAGTCTTATCGCGCTCAATTCCAGGTCTTTAGATGAAATCGCATTGTTACGGAATGCCAAAATAACGAACTTCTTTCCAAATTAAAGAAGCCATGTCAACGTGAATGAATGCATTAGCGTTTAAGTAACTTACAGACTTTGTTTGATATAGTCTTATCGCGCTCAAGTCGAGGTCTTTGGATGAAATCGCATTGCTACGGAATGCCAAAATAACGGACTTCTTTCTAAAATAAAGAAGCCACGTCAATCAAATGAATGCATTAGCATTTAAGTAATTGACAGACTCTGTTCGATATAGTCTTATCGCGCTAAAGTCGAGGTATTTGGATGAAATAGCATTGTTACGTAGTGCCAAAATAACGGACTTATTTCCAAATTAAAGAAGCCACGTCAATGTGAATGAATGCATTAGCGTTTAAGTAACTGACAGACCATGTTACAGACTTTGTTTGATGTAGTCTGATCGCGCTCAAGTCGAGATCTTTGGATAAAATTGCATTGTTACGTAATGCAAAAATACCGGACTTCTATCCAAAATAAAGAAGCCACGTCAATGAGAATGAATGCATTAGCGTTTAAGTAACTGACAGACTCTGTTCGATATAGTCTCATCGCGCTAAAGTCGAGGTATTTGGATGAAATCGCATTGTTACGGAATGCCAAAATACCGGACTTCTTTCGAAAATAAAGAAGCCACGTCAATGAGAATGAATGCATTAGCGTTTAAGTAACTGACAGACTCTGTTCGATATATTCTTATCGCGCTAAAGTCGAGGTATTTGGATGAAATCGCATTGTTACGTAGTGCCAAAATAACGGACTTATTTCCAAATTAAAGAAGCCACGTCTATGTGAATGAATGCATTAGCGTTTAAGTAACTGACAGACCCTGTTACAGACTTTGTTTGATGTAGTCTGATCGCGCTCAAGTCGAGATCTTTGGATAAAATTGCATTGTTACGTAATGCAAAAATACCGGACTTCTATCCAAAATAAAGAAGCCACGTCAATGAGAATAAATGCATTAGCGTTTAAGTAACTGACAGACTCTGTTCGATATAGTCTCATCGCGCTAAAGTCGAGGTATTTGGATGAAATCGCATTGTTACGGAATGCCAAAATAACGGTTTTCTTTCCAAAATAAAGAAGCTATGTCAATGAAAAGAATGCATTAGCGTTTAAGTAACTGACAGACTCAGTTCGATATATTCTTATCGCGCTAAAGTCGAGGTATTTGGATGAAATCGCATTGTTACGGAATGCCAAAATAACGGACTTCTTTCCAAATTAAAGAAGCCAGGTCAACGTGAATGAATGCATTAGCGTTTAAGTAACTTACAGACTTTGTTTGATATAGTCTTATCGCGCTAAAGTCGAGGTATTTGGATGAAATCGCATTGTTACGGAATGCCAAAATAACGGACTTCTTTCCAAAATAAAGAAGCCACGTCAATGAGAATGAATGCATTAGCGTTTAAGTAACTGACAGACTCTGTTCGATATAGTCTTATCGCGCTCAAGTCGAGGTCTTTGGATGAAATCGCATTGTTACGGAATGCCAAAATAACGGACTTCTTTCCAAAATAAAGAAGCCACGTCAACGTGAATGAATGCATTAGCGTTTAAGTAACTTACAGACTTTGTTCGATATAGTCTTATCGCGCTCAAGTCGAGGTATTTGGATGAAATCGCATTGTTACGGAATGCCAAAATAACGGACTTCTTTCCAAATTAAAGAAGCCACGTCAATGTGAATGAATGCATTAGCGTTTAAGTAACTGACAGACCCTGTTACAGACTTTGTTTGATATAGTCTTATCGCGCTAAAGTCGAGGTCTTTGGATGAAATTGCATTGTTACGTAATGCCAAAATACCGGACTTCTTTCCAAAATAAAGAAGCCACGTCAATGAGAATGAATGCATTAGCGTTTAAGTAACTGACAGACTCTGTTCGATATAGTCTTATCGCGCTCAAGTCGAGGTATTTGGATGAAATCGCATTGTTACGGAATGCCAAAATAACGGACTTCTTTCCAAAATAAAGAAGCCACGTCAATCAGAATGAATGCATTAGCGTTTAAGTAACTGACAGACTCTGTTCGATATAGTCTTATCGCGCTAAATTGAGGTATTTGGATGAAATCATTGTTACGGAATGCCAAAATAACGGACTTCTTTCCAAAATAAAGAAGCCATGTCAATGAGAATGAATGCATTAGCGTTTAAGTAACTGACAGACTCTGTTCGATATAGTCTTATCGCGCTAAAGTCGAGGTATTTTGGATGAAATCGCATTGCTACGGAATGCCAAAATAACGGACTTCTTTCTAAAATAAAGAAGCCACGTCAATCAGAATGAATGCATTAGCGTTTAAGTAACTGACAGACTCTGTTCGATATAGTCTTATCGCGCTCAATTCCAGGTCTTTAGATGAAATCGCATTGTTACGGAATGCCAAAATAACGAACTTCTTTCCAAATTAAAGAAGCCACGTCAACGTGAATGAATGCATTAGCGTTTAAGTAACTTACAGACTTTGTTTGATATAGTCTTATCGCGCTCAAGTCGAGGTATTTGGATGAAATCGCATTGCTACGGAATGCCAAAATAACGGACTTCTTTCTAAAATGAAGAAGCCACGTCAATCAGAATGAATGCATTAGCATTTAAGTAACTGACAGACTCTGTTCGATATAGTCTTATCGCGCTAAAGTCGAGGTATTTGGATGAAATCGCATTGTTACGGAATGCCAAAATAACGGACTTCTTTCCAAATTAAAGAAGCCACGTCAATGTGAATGAATGCATTAGCGTTTAAGTAACTGACAGACTTCAGACTTTGTTTGATATAGTCTTATCGCGCTCAAGTCGAGATCTTTGGATAAAATTGCATTGTTACGTAATGCAAAAATAACGGACTTCTATCCAAAATAAAGAAGCCACGTCAATGAGAATGAATGCATTAGCGTTTAAGTAACTGACAGACTCTGTTCGATATAGTCTTATCGCGCTAAAGTCGAGGTATTTGGATGAAATCGCATTGTTACGGAATGCCAAAATAACGGACTTATTTCCAAATTAAAGAAGCCACGTCAAGAGAATGAATGCATTAGCGTTTAAGTAACTGACAGACTCTGTTCGATATATTCTTATCGCGCTAAAGTCGAGGTATTTGGATGAAATCGCATTGTTACGTAGTGCCAAAATAACGGACTTATTTCCAAATTAAAGAAGCCACGTCTATGTGAATGAATGCATTAGCGTTTAAGTAACTGACAGACCCTGTTACAGACTTTGTTTGATGTAGTCTGATCGCGCTCAAGTCGAGATCTTTGGATAAAATTGCATTGTTACGTAATGCAAAAATACCGGACTTCTATCCAAAATAAAGAAGCCACGTCAATGAGAATAAATGCATTAGCGTTTAAGTAACTGACAGACTCTGTTCGATATAGTCTTATCGCGCTAAAGTCGAGGTATTTGGATGAAATCGCATTGTTACGGAATGCCAAAATAACGGTTTTCTTTCCAAAATAAAGAAGCTACGTCAATGAAAAGAATGCATTAGCGTTTAAGTAACTGACAGACTCTGTTCGATATAGTCTTATCGCGCTAAAGTCGAGGTATTTGGATAAAATCGCATTGTTACGGAATGCCAAAATAACGAACTTCTTTCCAAATTAAAGAAGCCAGGTCAACGTGAATGAATGCATTAGCGTTTAAGTAACATACAGACTTTGTTTGATATAGTCTTATCGCGCTAAAGTCGAGGTATTTGGATGAAATCGCATTGTTACGTAATGCCAAAATAACGGACTTATTTCCAAATTAAAGAAGCCACGTCAATGTGAATGAATGCATTAGCGTTTAAGTAACTGACAGACTCTGTTCGATATAGTCTTATCGCGCTCAAGTCGAGGTCTTTGGATGAAATCGCATTGTTACGGAATGCCAAAATAACGGACTTCTTTCCAAAATAAAGAAGCCACGTCAATGTGAATGAATGCATTAGCGTTTAAGTAACTGACAGACTTTGTTTGATATAGTCTTATCGCGCTCAAGTCGAGGTATTTGGATGAAATCGCATTGTTACGGAATGCCAAAATAACGGACTTCTTTCTAAAATAAAGAAGCCACGTCAATCAGAATGAATGCATTAGCGTTTAAGTAACTGACAGACCCTGTTACAGACTTTGTTTGATGTAGTCTGATCGCGCTAAAGTCGAGATCTTTGGATAAAATTGCATTGTTACGTAATGCAAAAATACCGGACTTCTATCCAAAATAAAGAAGCCACGTCAATGAGAATGAATGCATTAGCGTTTAAGTAACTGACAGACTCTGTTCGATATAGTCTTATCGCGCTAAAGTCGAGGTATTTGGATGAAATCGCATTGTTACGGAATGCCAAAATACCGGTTTTCTTTCCAAAATAAAGAAGCCACGTCAATGAGAATGAATGCATTAGCGTTTAAGTAACTGACAGACTCTGTTCGATATAGTCTTATCGCGCTGAAGTCGAGGTATTTCGATGAAATAGCAATGTTACGGAATGCCAAAATAACGGTTTTCTTTCCAAAATAAAGTAGCTATGTTAATGAAAAGAATGCATTAGCGTTCAAGTAACTGACAGACTCAGTTCGATATATTCTTATCGCGCTAAAGTCGAGGTATTTTGGATGAAATCACATTGCTACGGAATGCCAAAATAACGGACTTCTTTCTAAAATAAAGAAGCCACGTATATCAGAATGAATGCATTAGCGTTCAAGTAACTGACAGACTCAGTTCGATATATTCTTATCGCGCTAAAGTCGAGGTATTTTGAATGAAATCACATTGCTACGGAATGCCAAAATAACGGACTTCTTTCTAAAATAAAGAAGCAACGTCAATCAGAATGAATGCATTAGCATTTAAGTAATTGACAGACTCTGTTCGATATAGTCTTATCGCGCTAAAGTCGAGGTATTTGGATGAAATCGCATTGTTACGGAATGCCAAAATAACGGACTTCTTTCTAAAATAAAGAAGCCACGTCAATGAGAATGAATGCATTAGCGTTTAAGTAACTGACAGACTCTGTTCGATATAGTCTTATCGCGCTGAAGTCGAGGTATTTGGATGAAATCGCATTGTTACGGATTGCCAAAATAACGGACTTCTTTCTAAAATAAAGAAGCCACGTCAATCAGAATGAATGCATTAGCGTTTAAGTAACTGACAGACTCTGTTCGATATAGTCTTATCGCGCTCAATTCCAGGTCTTTAGATGAAATCGCATTGTTACGGAATGCCAAAATAACGAACTTCTTTTCCAAATTAAAGAGGCCAGGTCAACGTGAATGAATGCATTAGCGTTTAAGTAACTTACAGACTTTGTTTGATATAGTCTTATCGCGCTCAAGTCGAGTTCTTTGTATGAAATCGCATTGCTACGGAATGCCAAAATCACGGACTTCTTTCCAAAATAAAGAAGCCACGTCAATCAGAATGAATGCATTAGCATTTAAGTAACTGACAGACTATGTTCGATATAGTCTTATCGCGCTGAAGTCGAGGTATTCGGATGAAATCACATTGTTACGGATTGCCAAAATAACGGACTTCTTTCTAAAATAAAGAAGCCACGTCAATTAGAATGAATGCAATAGCGTTTAAGTAACCGACAGACTCTGTTCGATATAGTGTTATCGCGCTAAAGTCGAGGTTTTTAGATGAAATCGCATTGTTACGTAGTGCCAAAATAACGGACTTATTTCCAAATTAAAGAAGCCACGTCAATGTGAATAAATGCATTAGCGTTTAAGTAACTGACAGACCCTGTTACAGACTTTGTTTGATGTAGTCTGATCGCGCTCAAGTCGAGATCTTTGGATAAAATTGCATTGTTACGTAATGCAAAAATAACGAGCTTCTATCCAAAATAAAGAAGCCACGTCAATGAGAATGAATGCATTAGCGTTTAAGTAACTAACAGACTCTTTTCGATATAGTCTTATCGCGCTAAAATCGAGGTATTTGGATGAAATCGCATTGTTACGGAATGCCAAAATACCGGTTTTCTTTCCAAAATAAAGAAGCCACGTCAATGAGAATGATTGCATTAGCGTTTAATTAACTGACAGACTCAGTTCGATATAGTCTCATGGCGCTAAAGTCGAGGTATTTGGATGAAATCGCATTGTTACGTAGTGCCAAAATAACGGACTTCTTTCTAAAATAAAGAAGCCACGTATATCAGAATGAATGCATTAGCGTTTAAGTAACTGACAGACTCTGTTCGATATAGTCTTATCGCGCTCAATTCCAGGTCTTTAAATGAAATCGCATTGTTACGGAATGCCGAAATAACGAACTTTTTATCAAATTAAAGAAGCCACGTCAATGTAAATGAATGCATTAGCGTTTAAGTTACTGACAGACCCTGTTACAGAATTTGTTTGATGTAGTCTGATCGCGCTCAAGTCGAGATCTTTGGATAAAATTGCATTGTTACGGAATGCAAAAATAACGGACTTCTATCCAAAATAAAGAAGCCACGTCAATCAGAATGAATGCATTAGCATTTAAGTAACTGACAGACTCTGTTCGATATAGTCTTATCGCGCTGAAGTCGAGGTATTCGGATGAAATCGCATTGTTACGTAGTGCTAAAATAACGGACTTATTTTAAAATGAATGAAGCCACGTCAATGTGAATGAATGCATTAGCGATTAAGTAACTGACAGACCCTGTTACAGACTTTGTTTGATGTAGTCTGATCGCGCTCAAGTCGAGATCTTTGGATAAAATTGCATTGTTACGTAATGCTGAAATAACGGACTTCTATCCAAAAAAAAGAAGCCACGTCAATGAGAATGAATGCATTAGCGTTTAAGTAATTGACAGACTCTATTCGATATAGTCTTATCGCGCTCAATTCCAGGTCTTTAGATGAAATCGCATTGTTACGGAATGCCAAAATAACGAACTTCTTTCCAAATTAAAGAAGCCATGTCAACGTGAATGAATGCATTAGCGTTTAAGTAACTGACAGACCCTGTTACAGAATTTGTTTGATGTTGTCTGATCGCGCTCAAGTCGAGATCTTTGGATAAAATTGCATTGTTACGGAATGCAAAAATAACGGACTTCTATCCAAAATAAAGAAGCCACGTCAATGTGAATGAATGCATTAGCGTTTCAGTAACTGACAGACTCTGTTCGATATAGTCTTATCGCGCTAAAGTCGAGGTATTTGGATGAAATCGCATTGTTACGGAATGCCAAAATACCGGTTTTCTTTCCAAAATAAAGAAGCCACGTCAATGAGAATGAATGCATTAGCGTTTAAGTAACTGACAGACTCTGTTCGATATAGTCTCATCGCGCTAAAGTCGAGGTATTTGGATGAAATCGCATTGTTACGGAATGCCAAAATAACGGTTTTCTTTCCAAAATAAAGAAGCTATGTTAATGAAAAGAATGCATTAGCGTTCAAGTAACTGACAGACTCAGTTCGATATATTCTTATCGCGCTAAAGTCGAGGTATTTTGGATGAAATCACATTGCTACGGAATGCCAAAATAACCAACTTCTATCCAAAATAAAGAAACCACGTCAATGAGAATGAATGCATTAGCGTTTAAGTAACTGACAGACTCAGTTCGATATATTCTTATCGCGCTAAAGTCGAGGTATTTGGATGAAATCGCATTGTTACGGAAGGCCAAAATACCGGTTTTCTTTCCAAAATAAAGAAGCCACGTCGATGAGAATGAATGCATTAGCGTATAAGTAACCGACAGACTCTGTTCGATATAGTGTTATCGCGCTAAAGTCGAGGTATTTGGATGAAATCGCATTGTTACGTAGTGCCAAAATAACGGACTTATTTTAAAATGAATGAAGCCACGTCAATGTGAATGAATGCATTAGCGATTAAGTAACTGACAGACCCTGTTACAGACTTTGTTTGATGTAGTCTGATCGCGCTCAAGTCGAGACCTTTGGATAAAATTGCATTGTTACGTAATGCTGAAATAACGGACTTCTATCCAAAATACAGAAGCCACGTCAATGAGAATGAATGCATTAGCGTTTAAGTAACTGACAAACTCTGTTCGATATAGTCTTATCGCGCTCAATTCTAGGTCTTTAGATGAAATCGCATTGTTACGGAATGCCAAAATAACGAACTTCTTTCCAAATTACAGAAGCCATGTCAACGTGAATAAATGCATTAGCGTTTAAGTAACTGACAGACCCTGTTACAGAATTTGTTTGATGTTGTCTGATCGCGCTCAAGTCGAGATCTTTGGATAAAATTGCATTGTTACGGAATGCAAAAATAACGGACTTCTATCCAAAATAAAGAAGCCACGTCAATGTGAATGAATGCATTAGCGTTTCAGTAACTGACAGACTCGGTTCGATATAGTCTTATCGCGCTAAAGTCGAGGTATTTGGATGAAATCGCATTGTTACGGAATGCCAAAATACCGGTTTCTTTCCAAAATAAAGAAGCCACGTCAATGAGAATGAATGCATTATCGTTTAAGTAACCGACAGACTTCTGTTCGATATAGTCTTATCGCGCAAAAGTCGAGGTTTTCGGATGAAATCGCATTGCTACGGAATGCCAAAATAACGGACTTTTTTCTAAAATAAAGAAGCCACGTCAATCAGAATGAATGCATTAGCGTTTAAGTAACTGACAGACTCTGTTCGATATAGTCTTATCGCGCTAAAGTCTAGGTTTTTGGATGAAATCGCATTGCTACGGAATGCCAAAATAACGGACTTCTTTCTAAAATAAAGAAGCCACGTCAATCAGAATGAATGCATTAGCGTTTAAGTAACTGACAGACTCTGTTCGATATAGTCTTATCGCGCTAAAGTCGAGGTTTTTGAATGAAATCGCATTGTTACGTAGTGATAAAATAACGGACTTCATTCTAAAATATAGAAGCCACGTCAATCAGAATGAATGCATTAGCATTTAAGTAACTGACAGACTCTGTTCGATATAGTCTTATCGCGCTGAAGTCGAGGTAATCGGATGAAATCCCATTGTTACGGAATGCCAAAATACCGGACTTCTTTCCAAATTAAAGAAGCCAGGTCAATGTTAATGAATGCATTAGCGTTTAGGTAACTGACAGACTCTGTTCGATATATTCTTATCGCGCTAAAGTTGAGGTATTTGGATGAAATCGCAATGCTACGGAATGCCAAAATAACGGACTTCTTTCTAAAATAAAGAAGCCACGTCAATCAGAATGAATGCATTCGCGTTTAAGTAACTGACAGACTCTGTTCGATATGGTCTTATCGCGCTCAATTCCTGGTCTTTAGATGAAATCGCATTGTTACGTAATGCCAAAATAACGAACTTCTTTCCAAATTAAAGAAACCATGTCAACCTGAATGAATGCATCAGCGTTTAAGTAACTTACAGACTTTTTTTGATATATTCTTATCGCGCTCAAGTCGAGGTCTTTGGATGAAATCGCATTGCTACGGAATGCCAAAATAACGGACTTCTTTCTAAAATAAAGAACCCACGTCAATCAAAATGAATGCATTAGCATTTAAGTAACTGACAGACTCTGTTCGATATAGTCTTATCGCGCTAAAGTCGAGGTATTTGGATGAAATCGCATAGTTACGTAGTGCCAAAATAACAGACTTATTTCCAAATTAAAGAAGCCACGTCAATGAGAATGAATGCATTAGCGTTTAAGTAACTGACAGACTCTGTTCGATATAGTCTCATCGCGCTAAAGTCGAGGTATTTTGATGAAATCGCATTGTTACGGAATGCCAAAATAACGGTTTTCTTTCCAAAATAAAGAAGCTATGTTAATGAAAAGAATGCATTAGCGTTCAATTAACTGATAGACTCAGTTCGATATATTCTTATCGCGCTAAAGTCGAGTTTTTTGGATGAAATCACATTGCTACGGAATACCAAAATAACGAACTTCTATCCAAAATAAAGAAGCCACGTCAATGAGAATGAATGCATTAGCGTTTAAGTAACTGACAGACTCTGTTCGATATAGTCTTATCGCGCTCAAATCCAGGTCTTTAGATGAAATCGCATTGTTACGGAATGCCAAAATAACGAACTTCTTTCCAAATTAAAGAAGCCATGTCAACGTGAATGAATGCATTAGCGTTTAAGTAACTGACAGACCCTGTTACAGACTTTGTTTGATGTAGTCTGATCGAGCTCAGGTCAAGATCTTTGGATGAAATTGCATTGTTACGTAATGCAAAAATACCGGACTTCTATCCAAAATAAAGAAGCCACGTCAATGAGAATGAATGCATTAGCGTTTAAGTAACTGACAGACTCTGTTCGATATAGTCTCATCGCGCTAAAGTCGAGGTATTTTGATGAAATCGCATTGTTACGGAATGCCAAAATAACGGTTTTCTTTCCAAAATAAAGAAGCTATGTTAATGAAAAGAATGCATTAGCGTTCAAGTAACTGACTAACTCTGTTCGATATAGTCTTATCGCGCTGAAGTCGAGGTATTCGGATGAAATCGCATTGTTACGGATAGCCAGAATAACGGACTTATTTTAAAATGAATGAAGCCACGTCAATGTGAATGAATGCATTAGCGTTTAAGTAACTGACAGACCCTGTTACAGACTTTGTTTGATGTAGTCTGATCGCGCTCAAGTCGAGATCTTTGGATAAAATTGCATTGTTACGTAATGCAAAAATACCGGACTTCTATCCAAAATAAAGAAGCCACGTCAATGAGAATGAATGCATTAGCGTTTATGTAACTGACAGACTCTGTTCGATATAGTCTCATCGCGCTAAAGTCGAGGTATTTGGATGAAATCGCATTGTTACGGAATGCCAAAATAACGGTTTTCTTTCCAAAATAAAGAAGCCACGTCAATGAGACTGAATGCATTAGCGTTTAAGTAACTGACAGACTCTGTTCAATATAGTCTCATCGCGCTCAATTCCAGGTCTTTAGATGAAATCGCATTGTTGCGGAATGCCAAAATAACTAATTTCTTTCCAAATTAAAGAGGCCAGGTCAACGTGAATGAATGCATTAGCGATTAAGTAACTTACAGACTTTGTTTGATATAGTCTTATCGCGCTCAAGTTAAGGTCTTTGGATGAAATCGCATTGCTACGGAATGCCAAAATAACGGACTTCTTTCTAAAATAAAGAAGCCACGTCAATTAGAATGAATGCATTAGCGTTTAAGTAACTGACAGACTCTGTTCGATATAGTCTTATTGCGCTGAAGTCGAGGTATTCGGATGAAATCGCATTGTTACGGATTGCCAAAATAACGGACTTCTTTCTAAAATAAAGAAGCCACGTCAATTAGATTGAATGTATTAGCGTTTAAGTAACTGACAGACTCTGTTCGATATAGTCTCATCGCGCTAAAGTCGAGGTATTTGGATGAAATCGCATTGTTACGGAAAGCCAAAATAACGGTTTTTTTTCCAAAATAAAGAAGGTTTGTCAATGAAAAGAATGCATTAGCGTTCAAGTAACTGACAGACTCAGTTAGATATATTCTTATCGCGCTAAAGTCGAGGTATTTTGGATGAAATCACATTGCTACGGAATGCCAAAATAACGGACTTCTTTCTAAAATAAAAAAGCCACGTATATCAGAATGAATGCATTAGCGTTTAAGTTACTGACAGACTCTGTTCGATATAGTCTTATCGCGCTCAATTCCAGGTCATTAGATGAAATCGCATTGTTACGGAATGCCAAAATAACGAACTTCTTTCCAAATTAAAGAAGCCATGTCAACGTGAATGGATGCATTAGCGTTTAAGCAACTTACAGACTTTGTTTGATATAGTCTTATCGCGCTCAAGTCGAGGTCTTTGGATGAAATCGCATTGCTACGGAATGCCAAAATAACGGACTTCTTTCTAAAATAAAGAAGCCACGTCAGCTGAGAATGAATGCATTAGCGTTTAAGTAACCGACGGAGCTCTGTTCGATATAGTCTTATCGCGCTGAAGTCGCTGAGGTATTCGGATAATCGCATTGTTACGGATTGCCAGAATAACGGACTTCTTTCTAAAATAAAGCCACTTCAATCAGAATGAATGCATTAGCGTTTACGTAACACAGACCCTGTTACAGACTTTGTTTGATGCTGGTCTGATCGTGCTCAAGTCGAGATCTTCGGATAAAATTGCATTGTTACGTAATGCAAAAATACCGGACTTCAATCCAAAATAAAGAAGCCACGTCAACGAGAATGAATGCATTAGCGTTTAAGTAACTGACAGACTCTGTTCGATATATTCTTATCGCGCTAAAGTCGAGGTATTTGGATGAAATCGCATTGTTATGGAATGCCAAAATACCGGTATTCTTTCCAAAATAAAGAAGCCACGACAATGGGAATGAATGCATTAGCGTTTAAGTAACTGACAGACTCTGTTCGATATAGTCTCATCGCGCTAAAGTCGAGGTATTTGGATGAAATCGCATTGTTACGGAATGCCAAAATAACGGTTTTCTTTCCAAAATAAAGAAGCTATGTCAATGAAAAGAATGCATTAGCGTTCAAGTAACTGACAGACTCAGTTCGATATAGTCTTATCGCGCTAAAGTCGAGGTATTTTGGATGAAATCACATTGCTACGGAATGCCAAAATAACGAACTTCTATCCAAAATAAAGAAGCCACGTCAATGAGAATGAATGCATTAGCGTTTAAGTAACTGACAGACTCTGTTCGATATAGTCTCATCGCGCTAAAGTCGAGGTATTTGGATGAAATCGCATTGTTACGGAATGCCAAAATAACGGTTTTCTTTCCAAAATAAAGAAGCTATGTCAATGAAAAGAATGCATTAGCGTTCAAGTAACTGACAGACTCAGTTCGATATATTCTTATCGCGCTAAAGTCGAGGTATTTTGGATGAAATCACATTGCTACGGAATGCCAAAATAACGGACTTCTTTCTAAAATAAAAAAGCCACGTATATCAGAATGAATGCATTAGCGTTTAAGTTACTGACAGACTCTGTTCGATATAGTCTTATCGCGCTCAATTCCAGGTCATTAGATGAAATCGCATTGTTACGGAATGCCAAAATAACGAACTTCTTTCCAAATTAAAGAAGCCATGTCAACGTGAATGAATGCATTAGCGTTTAAGTAACTTACAGACTTTGTTTGATATAGTCTTATCGCGCTCAAGTCGAGGTATTTGGATGAAATCGCATTGTTACGGAATGCCAAAATAACGGTTTTCTTTCCAAAATAAAGAAGCCACGTCAATGAGAATGAATGCATTAGCGTTTAAGTAACTGACAGACTCTGTTCGATATAGTCTTATCGCGCTGAAGTCGAGGTATTCGGATGAAATCGCATTGTTACGGATTGCCAGAATAACGGACTTCTTTCTAAAATAAAGAAGCCACTTCAATCAGAATGAATGCATTAGCGTTTAAGTAACTTACAGACCCTGTTACAGACTTTGTTTGATGTAGTCTGATCGCGCTCAAGTCGAGATCTTTGGATAAAATAGCATTGTTACGTAATGCAAAAATAACGGACTTCTATCCAAAATAAAGAAGCCACGTCAATGAGAATGAATGCATTAGCGTTTAAGTAACTGACAGACTCTGTTCGATATAGTCTTATCGCGCTAAAGTCAAGGTATTTGGATGAAATCGCATTGTTACGGAATGCCAAAATACCGGTTTTCTTTCCAAAAAAAAGAAGCCACGTCAATGAGAATGAATGCATTAGCGTTTAAGTAACCGACAGACTCTGTTCGATATAGTCTTATCGCGCTGAAGTCGAGGTATTTCGATGAAATAGCAATGTTACGGAATGCCAAAATAACGGTTTTCTTTCCAAAATAAAGTAGCTATGTTAATGAAAAGAATGCATTAGCGTTCAAGTAACTGACAGACTCAGTTCGATATATTCTTATCGCGCTAAAGTCGAGGTATTTTGGATGAAATCACATTGCTACGGAATGCCAAAATAACGGACTTCTTTCTAAAATAAAGAAGCCACGTCAATCAGAATGAATGCATTAGCGTTTAAGTAACTGACAGACTCTGTTCGATATAGTCTTATCGCGCTAAAGTCGAGGTATTTGGATGAAATCACATTGTTACGGAATGCCAAAATAACGGACTTCTTTCTAAAATAAAGAAGCCACGTCAATTAGAATGAATGCAATAGCGTTTAAGTAACCGACAGACTCTGTTCGATATAGTGTTATCGCGCTAAAGTCGAGGTTTTTAGATGAAATCGCATTGTTACGTAGTGCCAAAATAACGGACTTATTTCCAAATTAAAGAAGCCACGTCAATGTGAATAAATGCATTAGCGTTTAAGTAACTGACAGACCCTGTTACAGACTTTGTTTGATGTAGTCTGATCGCGCTCAAGTCGAGATCTTTGGATAAAATTGCATTGTTACGTAATGCAAAAATAACGAGCTTCTATCCAAAATAAAGAAGCCACGTCAATGAGAATGAATGCATTAGCGTTTAAGTAACTAACAGACTCTTTTCGATATAGTCTTATCGCGCTAAAGTCGAGGTATTTGGATGAAATCGCATTGTTACGGAATGCCAAAATACCGGTTTTCTTTCCAAAATAAAGAAGCCACGTCAATGAGAATGAATGCATTAGCGTTTAATTAACTGACAGACTCAGTTCGATATAGTCTCATGGCGCTAAAGTCGAGGTATTTGGATGAAATCGCATTGTTACGTAGTGCCAAAATAACGGACTTCTTTCTAAAATAAAGAAGCCACGTATATCAGAATGAATGCATTAGCGTTTAAGTAACTGACAGACTCTGTTCGATATAGTCTTATCGCGCTCAATTCCAGGTCTTTAAATGAAATCGCATTGTTACGGAATGCCGAAATAACGAACTTTTTATCAAATTAAAGAAGCCACGTCAATGTAAATGAATGCATTAGCGTTTAAGTTACTGACAGACCCTGTTACAGAATTTGTTTGATGTAGTCTGATCGCGCTCAAGTCGAGATCTTTGGATAAAATTGCATTGTTACGGAATGCAAAAATAACGGACTTCTATCCAAAATAAAGAAGCCACGTCAATCAGAATGAATGCCTTAGCATTTAAGTAACTGACAGACTCTGTTCGATATAGTCTTATCGCGCTGAAGTCGAGGTATTCGGATGAAATCGCATTGTTACGTAGTGCTAAAATAACGGACTTATTTTAAAATGAATGAAGCCACGTCAATGTGAATGAATGCATTAGCGATTAAGTAACTGACAGACCCTGTTACAGACTTTGTTTGATGTAGTCTGATCGCGCTCAAGTCGAGATCTTTGGATAAAATTGCATTGTTACGTAATGCTAAAATAACGGACTTCTATCCAAAATAAAGAAGCCACGTCAATGAGAATGAATGCATTAGCGTTTAAGTAATTGACAGACTCTGTTCGATATAGTCTTATCGCGCTCAATTCCAGGTCTTTAGATGAAATCGCATTGTTACGGAATGCCAAAATAACGAACTTCTTTCCAAATTAAAGAAGCCATGTCAACGTGAATGAATGCATTAGCGTTTAAGTAACTGACAGACCCTGTTACAGAATTTGTTTGATGTAGTCTGATCGCGCTCAAGTCGAGATCTTTGGATAAAATTGCATTGTTACGGAATGCAAAAATAACGGACTTCTATCTAAAATAATTCTAAATAAAGAAGCCACGTCAATGAGAATTAATGCATTAGCGTTTAAGTAACTGACAGACTCTGTTCGATATAGTCTCATCGCGCTAAAGTCGAGGTATTTGGATGAAATCGCATTGTTACGGAATGCCAAAATAACGGTTTTCTTTCCAAAATGAAGAAGCTATGTCAATGAAAAGAATGCATTAGCGTTCAAGTAACTGACAGACTCTGTTCGATATAGTCTTATCGCGCTTAATTCCAGGTCTTTAGATGAAATCGCATTGTTACGGAATGCCAAAATAACGAACTTCTTTCCAAATTAAAGAAGCCATGTCAACGTGAATGAATGCATTAGCGTTTAAGTAACTTACAGACTTTGTTTGATATAGTCTTATCGCGCTCAAGTCGAGGTCTTTGGATGAAATCGCATTGCTACGGAATGCCAAAATACCGGACTTCTTTCTAAAATAAAGAAGCCACGTCAATCAGAATGAATGCATTAGCATTTAAGTAATTGACAGACTCAGTTCGATATATTCTTATCGCGCTAAAGTCGAGGTATTTTGAATAAAATCACATTGCTACGGAATGCCAAAATAACGGACTTCTTTCTAAAATAAAGAAGACACGTCAATCAGAATGAATGCATTAGCGTTTAAGTAACTGACAGACTCTGTTCAATATAGTCTTATCGCGCTTAATTCCAGGTCTTTAGATGAAATCGCATTGTTACGGAATGCCAAAATAACGAACTTCTTTCCAAATTAAAGAAGCCATGTCAACGTGAATGGATGCATTAGCGTTTAAGTAACTTACAGACTTTGTTTGATATAGTCTTATCGCGCTCAAGTCGAGGTCTTTGGATGAAATCGCATTGCTACGGAATGACAAAATAACGGACTTCTTTCTAAAATAAAGAAGCCACGTCAATCAGAATGAATGCATTAGCATTTAAGTAATTGACAGACTCAGTTCGATATATTCTTATCCCGCTAAAGTCGAGGTATTTTGGATGAAATCACATTGCTACGGAATGCAAAAATAACGGACTTCTTTCTAAAATAAAGAAGCCACGTCAATCAGAATGAATGCATTAGCATTTAAGTAATTGACAGACTCAGTTCGATATATTCTTATCGCGCTAAAGTCGAGGTATTTTGGATGAAATCACATTGCTACGGAATGCCAAAATAACGGACTTCTTTCTAAAATGAAGAAGCCACGTCAATCAATTAGCATTTAAGTAACTGACAGACTCTGTTCGATATAGTCTTATCGCGCTGAAGTCGAGGTAATCGGATGAAATCGCATTGTTACGGAATACCAAAATAACGAACTTCTTTTCAAATTAAAGAAACCAGGTCAACGTGAATGAATGCATTAGCGTTTAAGTAACTTACAGACTTTGTTTGATATAGTCTTAACGCGCTCAAGTCGAGGTCTTTGGATGAAATCGCATTGCTACGGAATGCCAAAATAACGGACTTCTTTCTAAAATAAAGAAGCCACGTCAATCAGAATGAATGCATTAGCATTTATGTAACCGACAGACTCTGTTCGATATAGTCTAATCGCGCTAAAGTCGAGGTATTTGGATGAAATCGCATTGTTACGTAGTGCCAAAATAACGGACTTATTTCCAAATTAAAGAAGCCACGTCAATGTGAATGAATGCATTAGCGTTTAAGTAACTGACAGACCATGTTACAGACTTTGTTTGATGTAGTCTGATCGCGCTCAAGTCGAGATCTTTGGATAAAATTGCATTGTTACGTAATGCAAAAATACCGGACTTCTATCCAAAATAAAGAAGCCACGTCAATGAGAATGAATGCATTAGCGTTTATGTAACTGACAGAATTTGTTCGATAAAGTCTCATCGCGCTAAAGTCGAGGTATTTGGATGAAATCGCATTGTTACGGAATGTCAAAATAACGGACTTCTTTCCAAAATAAAGAAGCCACGTCAATGAAAAGAATGCATTAGCGTTCAAGTAACTGACAGACTCTGTTCGATATATTCTTATCGCGCTAAAGTCGAGGTAATCGGATGAAATCGCATTGTTACGGAATGCCAAAATAACGAACTTCTTTCCAAATTAAAGAAGCCAGGTCAACGTGAATGAATGCATTAGCGTTTAAGTAACTTACAGACTTTGTTTGATATAGTCTTATCGCGCTCAAGTCCAGTTCTTTGGATGAAATCGCATTGCTACGGAATGCCAAAATAACGGACTTCTTTCTAAAATAAAGAAGCCACGTCAATCAGAATTAATGCATTAGCATTTAAGTAACCGACAGACTCTGTTCGATATAGTCTAATCGCGCTAAAGTCGAGGTATTTGGATGAAATCGCATTGTTACGTAGTGCCAAAATAACGGACTTATTTCCAAATTAAAGAAGCCACGTCAATGTGAATGAATGCATTAGCGTTTAAGTAACTGACAGACTCTGTTCGATATAGTCTTATCGCGTTGAAGTCGAGGTATTCGGATGAAATCCCATTGTTATGGAATGCCAAAATAACGGACTTCTTTCCAAATTAAGAAAGCCAGGTCAATGTGAATGATTGCATTAGCGTTTAAGTAACTTACAGACTTTGTTTGATATAGTGTTATCGCGCTCAAGTCGAGGTATTTGGATAAAATCGCATTGTTACGAAGTGCCAAAATAACGGACTTATTTCCAAATTAAAGAAGCCACGTCAATGTGAATGAATGCATTAGCGTTTAAGTAACTGACAGACCATGTTACAGACTTTGTTTGATGTAGTCTGATCGCGCTCAAGTCGAGATCTTTGGATAAAATTACATTGTTACGTAATGCAAAAATACCGGACTTCTATCCAAAATAAAGAAGCCACGTCAATGAGAATGAATGCATTAGCGTTTATGTAACTGACAGAATCTGTTCGATAAAGTCTCATCGCGCTAAAGTCGAGGTATTTGGATGAAATCGCATTGGTACGGAATGCCAAAATAACGGACTTCTTTCCAAAATATAGAAGCCACGTCAATGAAAAGAATGCATTAGCGTTCAAGTAACTGACAGACTCTGTTCGATATATTCTTATCGCGCAAAAGTCGAGATATTTTGGATGAAATCACATTGCTACGGAATGCCAAAATAACGGACTTCTTTCTAAAATAAAGAAGCCACGTATATCAGAATGAATGCATTAGCGTTTAAGTAACTGACAGACTCTGTTCGATATAGTCTTATCGTGCTCAATTCCAGGTCTTTAGATGAAATCGCATTGTTACGGAATGCCAAAATAACGAACTTCTGTCATAATTAAAGAGGCCAGGTCAACGTGAATGAATGCATTAGCGTTTAAGTAACTTACAGACTTTGTTTGATATAGTCTTATCGCGCTCAAGTCGAGGAATTTGGATGAAATCGCATTGCTACGGAATGCCAAAATAACGGACTTCTTTCTAAAATGAAGAAGCCACTTCAATCAGAATGAATGCATTAGCATTTAAGTAACTGACAGACTTTGTTCGATATAGTCTTATCGCGCTGAAGTCGAGGTAATCGGATGAAGTCGCATTGTTACGGAATGCCAAAATAACGAACTTCTTTCCAAATTAAAGAAGCCAGGTCAACGTGAATGAATGCATTAGCGTTTAAGTAACTTACAGACTTTGTTTGATATAGTCTTATCGCGCTCAAGTCGAGTTCTTTGGATGAAATCGCATTGCTACGGAATGCCAAAATAACGGACTTCTTTCTAAAATAAAGAAGCCACGTCAATCAGAATGAATGCATTAGCATTTAAGTAACTGAAAGACTCTGTTCGATATAGTCTTATCGCGCTAATGTCGAGGTATTTGGATGAAATCGCATTGATACGGAATGCCAAAATAACGGACTTCTTTCTAAAATAAAGAAGCCACGTCAATCAGAATGAATGCATTAGCATTTAAGTAACTGACAGACTCTGTTCGATATAGTCTTATCGCGTTGAAGTCGAGGTATTCGGATGAAATCCCATTGTTACGGAATGCCAAAATAACGGACTTCTTTCCAAATTAAGAAAGCCAGGTCAATGTGAATGAATGCATTAGCGTTTAAGTAATCTGACAGACTCTGTTCGATATAGTCTTATCGCGCTAAAGTCGAGGTATTTGGTTGAATTCGCATTGTTACGGAATGCCAAAATAACGGTTTTCTTTCCAAAATATAGAAGCCACGTCAATGAGAATGAATACATTAGCGTTTAAGTAACTGACAGACTCTGTTCGATATAGTCTTATCGCGTTGAAGTCGAGGTATTCGGATGAAATCCCATTGTTACGGAATGCCAAAATAACGGACTTATTTCCAAATTAAAGAAGCCACGTCAATGTGAATGAATGCATTAGCGTTTAAGTAACTGACAGACCCTTTTACAGACTTCTTTTGATGTAGTCTGATCGCGCTCAAGTCGAGATCTTTGGATAAAATTGCATTGTAACGTAATGCAAAAATACCGGACTTCTATCCAAAATAAAGAAGCCACGTCAATGAGAATTAATGCATTAGCGTTTAAGTAACTGACAGACTCTGTTCGATATAGTCTCATCGCGCTAAAGTCGAGGTATTTGGATGAAATCGCATTGTTACGGAATGCCAAAATAACGGTTTTCTTTCCAAAATAAAGAAGCCATGTCAATGAAAAGAATGCATTAGCGTTCAAGTAACTGACAGACTCTGTTCGATATAGTCTTATCTCGCTCAATTCGAGGTATTTAGATGAAATCGCATTGTACGGAATGCCAAAATAACGGACTTCTTTCAAAATAAAGAAGCCACGTCAATGAGAATGAATGCATTAGCGTTTAAGTAACTGACAGACTCTGTTCGATATAGTCTTATCGCGCTAAAGTCGAGGTATTTGGATGAAATCGCATTGTTACGTAATGCCAAAATAACGGACTTATTTCCAAATTAAAGAAGCCACGTCAATGTGAATGAATGCATTAGCGTTTAAGTAACTGACAGACCCTTTACAGACTTCTTTTGATGTAGTCTGATCGCGCTCAAGTCGAGATCTTTGGATAAAATTGCATTGTTACGTAATGCAAAAATACCGGACTTCTATCCAAAATAAAGAAGCCACGTCAATGAGAATGAATGCATTAGCGTTTAAGTAACTGACAGACTCTGTTCGATATAGTCTCATCGCGCTAAAGTCGAGGTATTTGGATGAAATCGCATTGTTACGGAATGCCAAAATAACGGTTTTCTTTCCAAAATAAAGAAGCCATGTCAATGAAAAGAATGCATTAGCGTTTAAGTAACTGACAGACTCTGTTCGATATAGTCTTATCGCGCTGAAGTCGAGGTATTTGGATGAAATCGCATTGCTACGGAATGCCAAAATAACGGACTTCTTTCTAAATTAAAGAAGCACGTGTATGAATGCATTAGCGTTTAAGTAACTTGACAGACTTTGTTTGATATAGTCTTATCGCGCTCAATTCCAGTTCTTTAGATGAAATCGCATTGTTACGGAATGCCAAAATAACGAACTTCTTTCCAAATTAAAGAAGCCACGTCAATCAGAATGAATGCATTAGCATTTAAGGA